>JAMKCH010013096.1:0-28718 GCA_023653785.1 Ophioderma brevispina
TCCCTTAACTGGGTCTAAATCTATGGAAGGGCCATTCCATATCAACGTTCGAGATGTGCACTAGCTGCAGCAGGTCATGGATTTTTTTCGCTTTAAGTGTGGTGGTAGACATTGATGAGATATGAAAATCCTGAAATTTTGAGTGTCATAGTCCATTTCGTTTTCCCACTAGAGCGATTGGAAATTTAGGGGGTCAGCATCAAAAGTGCAGCCCGATGTGAAAGACAATGTTGAGAGGGTCACTGATTAGTAATTGAGCACCCCACAACTTTGAAAATCACTATCTAGGGGTACTAATTGGTGTAGAATTCAAATCAAGGATCAAAAAGTCCATAGCTTGTATCCTTTTGGAGTTAATAAGGCCTAAATATGCAAATCTGTTCATTCGGGGACAAGTTTGGGGGGTCACAACTCCAAAAGTAAGATTTTTTTTACTGTCCATCTTTTAGTCAATCAGAGTCACATTGTAGAACTTTCATCCAATACAATACTATGAGCATATTTGAAAAGTATTATGCGAGGTACAATCCATTGAAAATGGTATTTTATACTTTTTTGACACATTTTGACCCCCTGAAAACCAATGTTGACATTCGACGCCACCCCTCTACTTCAGATATGTTGAAGATACATCATTAAACAACTTTCCTTGAAAGAACTAGCTTGGTGTTTTCATTTTTTCACAACAAAATACACACTCAAAGTTTCCACACAAAGGTATACGTGACAGTGACCCAGAGGTCATTGTACATGCACAGTGTATATCACCATATACATTCTATGGGGATATCAACAAAAGTGTCTTGTGCTGAAAACAATGAAGACATCAAGACACTAAGCTGGTTCTTTCAAGAATAGTTCTTTAATGATGTATCTTCAACATATCTGAAGTAGAGGGGTGATGTCCAAGGTCAACATTGATTTTCAGGGGGGGGTCAAAATATGTCAAAATGCAAAATTAGTATTTTTCAATGGGCTGTAACTCACTTGCCTAATGTACTTTATTATTGTACTGGTAGAAAGTCCTGCTGTGTGACTCAGATTTACAAAAAAAAATGGACAATAACAATTTGTTACTTATGGAGTTCTGACCCCCCCAAAACTTAGTCCCAGATGAAAAATATTACACTTTCAAACCCAAACAACTTTTTACAGTAAAGGAGCTATCATGTTCCTGATGCCAGATTTGAATTCTACACCAAAAATATACCCCAGATAGTGATTTTTAAAGTGTGGAGGGTTCCATTACAAGTTTATGGCCCTCTTAAAATTGGTTTTTCACATCACACAACATTTTTGGTGGTGACCCCCCTAAATTTCTGAACGCTCCTGCACGAAAACGAAAAGTGGTACGAAGCTCAAAATTTCAGGATATTCATTTCTCATCAATATCTATCACCACACCAAAAAAGAAAAAAATCCATGACATGCTGCGGTGCACATCTCGAGTGTTGACATGGAATAATAGCCCGGAACCTGTTGAGAAAATTGAACATTTCTATCAGTATGTTTTTATTCACCATCTCCATGGGCTTTGACAAGCACCAAACATTTTCCCACAATGCTAGTGCTATGTCACTAGGCTGGCAAATTTAAGATAAACACATCAGCACTCAGTGGCAGCACCCATTTATGGGTTTAAGTCAGACGAGCATTTTTACCCCATGGCCTGGAGGGTTCGCACCCCAAAAGCCTCCAGGATACACGGGAGGGGGTGTTTTCATGGAATGATGGAAGCCTCTGAGAATTTACTTTTTTGAAGTCAGTTTTCTAACTTTTCTTATGCAAAAAATACTTCAAACAAAGATATACCATGCCAAAAAGAGTGTGCAGTTTGAAATTGTGATGCGTAACGGTCATACGGTTTAGACCTCGAATCATGCTTCTTTAAGCCCGACCCACTCAAGCTTGACCCACTCAATCCTTCTCTCTCTCACAACCATAAGGGCTGAACTTCAATAAAAACACACAAAACAAATAACAACCCGGTACTGGCAAAAGCTTGGAAAATTATTGATGCGACATCCGTCTCAGTTAAATGCCCAAAATTTAGTTCCAGTTCTATCATCCACTAGCAGCCTTGAACATGGTAGGTTCCAATTTTTAATTTTAACTTTTGTTAGGCTTTCTTTTCTGTTTTCCTTGCTTTTTCTCTTTTTTTCTTTTCTGGTTGGGAACCCTAGATGGGCGGGTACCCAAAGGTCCCTCCCCCGGATAAGGTCCTGAATTACAGCTTCAATCCTCAATCAGGGGACCACTTTCTGTTTGGAAACAACAAACCTTTGGTGAGATGGGTAAATTGTTTTGCGCAATGGTTTTACCCAATCCCTATAGAATAACCCCCCAGAAAAAAGGAGGAGTACGGGGGGAGAGTTAAGGAAAATGACCTAGTGGAACGTATCGAGGAATTGACGCGGGGAGGGTAGCAAAAAGTCCGAAGATAGGGGAAAAAATGTACAAAGGAACGCCCCGCGCCCCGCGCCTTTCGCCCTTCTCCACCTCTCTTTTAACTTAGGCTAAATGAAAAAAAATAACTTGCATAAATATCCCTTTCATACTCACAGGAATGACCACATGTTTGTTAGGTAACTGTGGGAACGGCAGCTTCCTGAAATAATTCCTTAATGCATTCCTGGAACAAAACCAAGTAAACTATATGTGCGAGTAGAGTCTACCATGTACTCATGGTCCGGGTCTTTAGGTGGAATTACCAATACGTGGTTTTCTTATACTTTTAAACTCAGCATCTGTCAGCATCCATTGTACAGTTTAAAACTATACGCAACTATGAAGTGAATTTTGGTCTTATTGGAATACATGAAGATATCTATCAGTTACATTATCAAGATTGTCCAAAGGTAGGGTATTATTAAACATGCAGAAGGGCCATGTTCCGACTGCTAATCGCCCTCGGCCCAAAATTTTACCCAAAGTGGTCAAAATTTATGCTATCTGTAAACGCGAAGCATCAGGATCTGTGGCTTACTCCAGATTTGTGGTGTTGAGTTGTACAATGCAGTGACACCACTTATAGGGTATGCCTACAAGCAACAAATGGCATATGCTAAGTGATAATTCCCGTATCCTAACGTGCCTTAACTGAATTTTTTCCACTTTTCGAAAATCACGGAGCCGGACCCCGCTTGTTTTTAGGGGAAATTGCCCCTAATCGACCAAATAATGCTACAACCGTTTTTGCTGGGTGATCGTCAGGTATGTAGTCCCCTTTTCCGAAAAGGATGTTAGGGATATAGGCCTATAGCCAGTGAATTTGTTTCATTGTTAAGGCAACAAAAATCAAGTTTGTTTTTCCAAGTATGTAAATACCTAAATGTAAAATTCACTTTCATTTTACTTAAAAAAAATAAATTGAAACGGGTTTCCCAGGAAATTGCTCAAATTGGCTAATTGCAAGTCCCAGCAGTATGCAAATCATACTTGAATTGTCCAATTATTAGTTTATAAAACAAAAATCTTGATTTTGGATCACTTGGAATCTTATCTTTATTTATTTGTCTTAAAATTGCAAATCTTCATCAGTAAATAAAAGAAAAACAACAAAATATGGAAAAAATGGCTCCAAATAAATGTCGATGTGGCCCTACTAATGGCAAACAAAATTGAATCCATGCTGATGCCACTACTCCATAACACAACAGCACCCATCCCATTGGATCCTGTGCCCATCAAATACCTGACTACCCCCACACATCAACTCCAACACGCCACACACCATGGAAATATGACTTGTCCTTGTCAACCACTGATTCCGTACTCCATCACCCGGGCACAGCAAAAACGCTACAAGACTAATTATATAGGTTAAAAAAAATAATTTAGCACCAATTTAATGCTTAAGGTGGTATATCAGGGATTAATAACCTGCGTAATAGCGAGATCCAATCCAATGGTATTTTTCCTAAAATACGCGCGCGACGTCGCGGGTCATTGTGAGAGGCACAATGACTTCTCACAATGACTCCTGCGTGTGACGTAGCGAGTAAATGAAATTTGATTGGGGCCCGAAGAGATGGATAGACATTGGCGAAACGGAAAACATGATTTCCAAAAACAAACTAACAAGCGCTTTGAAATGAAGCCATACAAAACAATATATTAAAAATAGTGACACTTTTCAGTTCACCTCCCATTGCAAACAAACATTAGACTTTCAAAACAAACTGATATTAAATTAATATCAAGGTAAAAAAAACAGATTTTCTAACAAAGAACATTCCACGCTTGCCTAAGGGTAAACTTCACCATGACCACATGCCGGTACCATGACAGTGACATGGATCCGCCGGTGTTTTGCTTGTGTTGACACCGATTACAACTTCAGTTTCATTTTCGAACGAAACAAAATGGATGAAGACGCGACAACATTTACTAGGCCATATGTCTTTTTTAGCGTCCGATGAATTTAATCGCAGAGCTCCGGAGGGGCTCTGGATCAAACAACTGAACAAACAAAAGTCATGCCATGATACCGTATTCATACATGACAGATGGTATGGTCATCACTGCACGCGGGCGGAATGTTCATGACAATTAGAATGAGGAGTCATCGGTGTCATGATCTGCCGATTGATCAGTCCCAGGGCAGTGGGTCTTTTTCAAGAGTAAGAGTAAAAACAAGACGACATGGGTACTTTTCCCCGGACTTTTCCCTCCAAAAAAGACATTACAAAAATGTAAACTCAGTGCTTGTGAACCAATGAAGCCGTGTTTTTGCCCCGGGGGTTTTTGCGAATCGCGTATTGTACATGCCCGGGTACATGCACAACGCAACTTGCACCTTGAGGATCATGAATGTACTAATATGCAAATCAAGTCCCGTTACTTGCATGTTTGGGATTTCCACATAGTTCACCCTGGATGGGGGGGGGGGGGGAGGGGTCTGGGAGGGGGAGGGATACAAAATAAAAATAGGAAATGATACTAATACAAAGTTAAATAAAAAACCAAATAAGGAAAAATCAACCAACCAAATAAACCAGAACTAAGAAAACAAAGAAATTTTTAAAAAATGAATCAAACAATAAATACTTTACAAAACAAATACACAAAAAACAAAATGGAGTGTACAAATATTAAAACAAAAAATAAATACAAACCAAAACAAAATGCAATGCACCCACAAATGGAAAAAATTGAAGAAATAAGAACTAAATATAAAAAAAGTAAATCACAACAGTGGATTAATGAAAGATTATATTATAAAACACAAAAATATGAAAAGAAAAAAAGTGTAAATGGATAATAATTTGCATGAATAAACAAAATTCATTAATAAATAGACACAGTAATAAAAAAAATAAATAGTAAAAATAGCATGGACAAATGAAAAAATATAAATGCATAAAAATGAATAAAATTTCTTTTTAAATAAACAAACACAAATACACAACTAATAAACAAAATGAATTTAACAAATATAAACAAAAATAAATACAAATAACCAAAATTGCAACTCAACCAATGGAAATTGAAGAAAATAAATATAAAAAATGTAAATACCACAAACGTGGATAAATGACAAATATTAAATACAAAATGAAATAAAAATTAAAGGGTAATAATTTAAATGAATAAACAAAATTAAATTAATAAATAGACAAGATAAAAAAAATAAATAGCAACTAGATAGACAAGAAAAAATAAAATTCATTAAAAAAATCAAAAATGGATAAATGAAAATAAATGTATTACAAAGATTTGAAACGAGAAACCGCGTAGACTACATAAGACCAATTAAAGCCTAAGGGAAATTTTCATTCGGTCATTACAGGCATGAGGCATGACTGAGACTGAGTGAAAATCTAAAACTCGATGTGACCCGCGATCTTCATAAAACCATGTAAACAGTGTGCAAAATATGAAAAGTTTTTGGCCGCTAAATAATGCGTAAATACACAATTGACTCTTGTTTTTGTAAACAAGCCCGGAACTTGAATCCACAACAGCAGGGTTGGACGGTATACGCGGTATTACGGGCTCTGGGATGCGTGGGGACAGCTCATCATTCATGTCATGACTATGGCCATGCACAATGACTGAGAGATCGATTACGTAGTAGTTGTAGGGATAACAGCGGAAAAGTGAGGTGAACACTTGAAAAAATAGCTTACCGTACAATTATGGTGTATTTGTAATTCTCCGACAAAAATGTGTACCCTTTGTCCCAATACCAGTTCGAAAACAAATAATTCCAGCCGCGAATCAAGAAACTCCCTATCACTGTCAATGTCAGAGAAAGACCCCGCCACGCGGTAAATTGTGATGCGTGATGATCATAACTTCATCAGGCATGAGGAATGAACTTTCAGAAAAAAAACTGAAAGGGAAAAAAAAAACAAAACTTGAAAAAAAACGCGTGAAATCCAGCAGGAATACCCCAAATCGGCTGAAAAAAATCAAAAACGAGTTAAAATTCGGGCCAAAAAAAAAACTGAATTCAGTTTTTAAACTGAAGATTCTCAGGCTGGCCTTCCTACTGAGCACCAAAATCTGCTATCTATTTCAAGCAATCAAGATCCGTAAGATTACCCAGAGTTGTTTTACTATCGCACGTTGTATTTTAATTTAATATCAACAGCCAAAAAAGTGTATTAAATTCAAGATCTGAAACAGCGAACATGGCGAAACTATCCCGTCCCGATCCCCCATTTCGGTGTTGACCACTCGAAATGCCCCTGAACATGGATACAAAATGTTCAATTGCACTTTTCTGATTGGTCAAAACTTGTTACTGGGATGATGACGTTTATTTACTGGGATTCCATGGAGACTTTACGATTACTTCGAGGTTAGACGGCTATCTAAGAAAAAATGAAATGGAGTTTAAGTGAGAGATTATTTGATAGATTATGAAATACGGTTATTAATAAAACAATAATAACTTGCACCATCTTTTTTTCGGTCATTGTGTGAAAGTTTGGTGTTGTTTGGGCCTCGGTATTTTTCCTATGGAAAGCTGACGCTTCCCTCGGAAAAAAAAAATACCTCGGCCAAAACCAAACACCAAAGATTTCACACAATGACCTCAAAAAAGAGAGTGGCGCAGTTATTATTGTCATAATTAATTAACAGTAAAATTTAGATGAAATTGAGGAAATAGAGGAATAGGAAGGGCTTGTGTATGGCCCAGGACAGGAATTAGTACAGAAAGTAATTACAGTACACATTAACTGCTGTTTTTCACTTTATTACAACTGTGCCAGAAAAATGGAACTTTCTTACATTTGACATCATTCCCCAATTTTCAATTTCCAGAAAATTGCAGAAGCAAAAATACATCCTCCCGGTCAGAATGGCAAGAAGTGTTATTAAACCCTGATCTATGATATGAAGAAAATTTGCATTTGTAATAGGTATTCCCCTTCTTCAGCCACCAATTACTACAAATTCAACCATTTTTTAGGAAAACTTTCTCACCGGTTCAACCACTGATTCATGAAAAAGTATTAGTCACTGCGCCTGTTCAAACTGAAGTACTTAATAAAATTTTTGTCAGTACAGAATCTCTGCAAACTTTTGGTCTTTGTTTTTTTTTTTCAAATTTGGGTTCTTAATAAACATGTTACCGGGGGGGGGGGGGGAGGGGGAATTTGATGTTTTTCAGTCCAATAATATTAAAATGGTGTATTCCGAAATTAGGTTGTCAGAAAAATTTCAGAAAATAAGCTGAAGATCTCCCTCTATTTCATAGCTACTTTTGAGGAGTTTGAAAGAAAGAAAATTGTATAGAATATGGCTTTGGACATGGTAAGTAGGGTCTCTGGAAATGAAAGGGTTCTAATCAATGGAGTCCACTGGAACTGAAAAAAGAGCCTCTGATGAAAAATGGAGGGACTATGGGACTTATAGGAGGTACATAACCATATTCCTCCCAATGTGAGAACAATACTTCATCCCAATGTGAGAACCCCCTCCCCAACCTGTACATTTGTGTTGCTGTCATACCCACATTTATATTTGTATCTACCACATTGTACCATAACCTTAATTTCCAAATTCACACACACACACAAACACATGCAATCACACACACAAATGCACAACTAGTAGCCAAACAAAACAATAGTCATAAAAATGATGAAGTGCATTCAAAAGGAAGAGAAAAGAATCATTTTTTCGTTGTCATACAAAGAAACTTTTAATTTACGAGGTAAACAACTCCCATGGTGTGACAAAATCATATGTTATTGCACTTCCATGTACCTACTAGTGTAAAATTACAAGGCATTGCTATTGAAAGAACTGGTTGTGACAGGGTCTGATTGACCCTGGCTATCTATACCAAAAAAAATCCAGGCCAACACACTTACACTTGACAGTTACAGACCTTGATGTCCACAAATGGTTCCCTGTTTCTTGGTAGAGACCATAATAAAACAATACATGCAAAGATGTCACACAGACAACGACAGGAACAAGAGTGAGTATTTGACTAGCTTCTAACAAAGAATGTGATTCCAAGGTTACAAGTGTAACACTTTTTGCGTTTCTTGATAGTTATGCCTGTTTCTTGCGTGTTAATGTTTCCAAGGGGGTGAGTGTGTTTGGGCCCTATAGCCCTTTTGCTCGACTCCTCCATATCACTGTTTTGTTTTCATACTGTGGGCGTAATGGAAATAAAAGTTGATTGAACATATTGATCTTATCAACCCAGCCCTCTGATTATCGACACTTCGAAGCCAAAAAGCTAATATTCTTTCTATGGATGTTGGGTGGTAGTTAAGAGGAGAAAATGTGCCCCTTTTGGTGGACAATATTAATTTTTACAGCGTTACTCTATGGGATTTGCCAAATCACCTTTTAGCTCTCACATTAAATCGGATTGAAATATCGGCACAAGACTTTACCCCTAATTACTGCCGGCTGGATATTGTGAGGCAGTGATTGACTTACTTGGGTGCACACATGCACAGAGATGCATGTGGATTTTCTTTGTGCATGTGCTATGAAAACCTGCCACCATGTGCATGTAGGGCAGAAGAACCAAAGTTAGTCAATTTAGCTACTGGGGACACCCAAAGCTATACGCGGGAGCTAGCACAAAATACAGATGTGTGTTGTAGGACGTAATAGTTTGATGGGTGATAACCTATGTATGGAGATGGACAGATTATGAGGGTGTGGCGCACAAAGCGTAACAAGATAGTGTGTAGCGCTGGTTCTGGGTGTTGTAATGAGGACTGTAGTGGAATTGTACCTGGAATACATCTCACATGTATAGGTCAGGGTTAAGACGTACAGGCTGAGCAGACCAGGCGCGGGTTTTGGCGGGTGGCTAATTGGTATGAATTGAGCGACACGCTTTTGTACCCAATCAGGTGGATGCCGAACTTTGGATCGTAAAGCGATATAGTACATGTGTAAAAGTTTGTGTCTATGTGGACGCAAAAATATAGCCACTTAAAACTCTACAAAACACAGAGTTTGCTCTGGCACATGGTCCCAATATTGTATCATTTTCACTAAAACAAATTAATGATTCTGTTTGTATAAAATTTCACTAATTTCAAAAATTTTAAAAACGGAAAATTAAATTTTAAAAATTGATATATTTTACGTCTTTTTTATTTAGTTCACTAACCTCTCCACTGTACCAAAGGGTATTCAAGAATCAAGATACTCCAGTTCTGTGGAGTTTAAGGGTCATCAGGGTAATATTTCACATGCCAGTAGAGGTTTGGAATGGATGTGTAGGATTGTTTGCAGTCAGGGAGGATTATAACAACACAGTTCTCAAATCCTTGGACAACGCATTATATTTGAAATTGACGAACTTTTTCAACCTCAGGGCAAAACAAATTGCGTAAAAGGTAGACGCACTTTTTCAAAACCTAGTTCGAACCCTTGATGATGTGTGCATTTTGCAACATGGATTTTGGCATGTAAAATTGTGTGTTCCACAGCAAAGGTGTATGCAAAATTATTTTGTAATTGAGCACTGTGTAAGGACTACCACAGATCACAATATACCAAACTTTCATCATACTTGCAATTCCACAGACACAAAGTACCACAAAATTGATTGTTGGTAATTGTGGAAATTGCTTAGTAGTTAGATATAAATCTATAACTATAGGTGGGTCCAAGGGTTTCGCGCTCACCTGGGTTTTCGCGAATCACCTGTCAGAATGACCCTCAGGTTTCGCGTGCCTTTGACCTGAAGTGACCTTTAATGACCGTTGACATGACTTTACAATTGTTGGCATCATCAACGCCCCCGCCCAACAAATTTCGTCTGGAGACACCAAATTTTACCCGAATTTACCTCCTTTGACCTTGAATTAACCCCTGATACCTTGTTGTGACCTTTAAATTATGGCATCAACGATCATAACCCCCACCCTCCAAATCATGTCCATACACCAACATTTACTCCATTGTCTCTTGGACCTTGAATGACCCCTAAGGACTTTGTCAGGACCTTCAAAATTTTTTGCATCAAAAATCGTACCCCACCCTCCAAGTTTCATGCCATACACAACATTTACCCCTTGTAACCTTGAATGACCCTGATACTTTGATCCACTCACCAATAAACCCTCGGTCCTCCGGACGTCCAGGGCACCCACCCACCAGTTTCCAGAACGTGCGACCCTTGGTCTCTGAGAAACCAACGTTTAAACTCATTTGATCTTGAATGACCCCTAATGACCTTGTCGTGACCTCAAAAATTTCGGCATCAGAAATCGACCCCACCCTGCAGTTTCATGCCATACCCAACGTTTACCACATTTTGACCTCATTGCCTTGAATGACACTGAGACCGTTGATCCACTAACCATACAACCTCAGTATGGGGACGTCAAGGGGCACCCACCCACCAAGTTTCAGGAACGTGCATCCTCGGTCTCCGAGAAATAACACGGTCATTTGACCTCTTTTGACCTTGAATTACCCCCGATACCCTTTGATCCACTAACCAATACAAGTCGGTCTTCGGGACAAGAGTTCAAGGGGCACCACCCAACCCCACCAATTTTTCAGGAACGGGCGCCCCTCGTCCCGAGAAATGGCGCGGCCAGCAGACACACTGACATACCACACCGGTATTATTATACTAGATACCAATTAAGTAACTCATCATTACCACAGAAATACCAAGTAATAAACAAAACCTGCGCCATAGGCCACAATGTACAGGCCTGCCGAGAGAAATTGGTTGCCCAGGGGACCTTGGAGTTAAGGTTAACTGGCGCGGG
Source organism: Ophioderma brevispina (assembly GCA_023653785.1). Lineage (NCBI taxonomy): Eukaryota > Metazoa > Echinodermata > Ophiuroidea > Amphilepidida > Ophiodermatidae > Ophioderma > Ophioderma brevispina. The sequence continues at coordinate 11,220 of JAMKCH010013096.1, forward strand.
GTGGGTGGCGGGGATGTACACTTTATATATCAATGAAGATCCCATACCACAAACTACCACAAAAATAATTGTAGATTCTGGACAGCTATCATATACCACGGTATTACATTGTGTGGTATCTTGTGGTCTAGACCTGGTGAGAGAGCTGAGATGGTGTTTTGGGGGTTAAGGCCCTTCTATCAATACGAAAAACTCATCTCCTTTAATCATACCATCCCCTTTAATTAATGAGTCACTAATTAGTGGGAAGTGCACAGTAGTTAATGGAAAACAGTAGGATGAGCAGGAGCACAAGGCCTTGAATCTCCTTATATTTAGCACTTAAAACGCCGGTAGCCGCTTGTTATCGCAAAATTCACAAATTTAAAATAATAACATTTTAAAGAACAAAACTGTGATATACTAAAGTGGTCAAAACTTTTACTTTAATACGAGGTAGGACTAGTAAAAGTCTTACAAGATGCCTTTGTGATTGTAACACCTACACTGTAGAAAAGAGATATCACACCAAATTCATGATTCCATCATCTTAAAAATAAATAGCAACAAAGAAACCATTAAAAACAATACCAACGTATAGATAAAAATATTAACTTTTTTTAAGATTTTCTATTCTCTTTAACAAGCATCAATGACAATCATTGAAATTCAATGGTACAATTTGGACCATTTTTTATCAAGCCCTCATCAAGTCCAACAAACATTTGAAATACTGCCCCTTTCAATCAGAGTTGGATGATAAAAAAAGCCCGGACCGGGTGGGGGTAGGACCACGATCTGCGCGATTTGGGAATTGGGGAATTTCCAAACGGTAATTTGTTGGAACTGTACGTGCATTTACTATGGCCAGTTTCCGGTCCCAGTGCATTAAAAAATCCTCTCTTAAACCTTTGTTCAAAAGATCTTGTAACTAATATCATTATAAATTCAGAAAAAAAGTATTGACTTCAAAATCCATCGGGCGTTAGTGGATTTTAACCCCGCCTGCAAAATAGTGTAATTTCCAAAAACAGTCATTTAGATTTAAATATTCGTGACCAGGCATAGTCTTTAGTCAAGTCTTGTGTGTAACCGTTCGATATGCGTAAGAGCGCCTCCTACCGTTAAGTCTTTGAAACAGACAGCACCTGAAAGTTGATGCCTTTTTTGAATTTTCTGTTGATGTTAGGTTGGCGTCCTACCCCCCATTGAGCTGGGACCGAGGTCTTCATCACATGGGGGTAGTTTCCTATCCCATTATAATAGACTCCATGAGGAGCACCAATATGCTTAGGGGTTTTTTGACCGTTGTGATTTGTTGTACGCGCACAGCTGTTTTCCACCTTCAGCATTCTGTTTAGAGCCCAGTCCTGAACAAATGGAGAATTTTAGTTTTGAGCTGCGAGGTATAGCGCAGATTTACCCGCGAATAAATGTGCGTGTGTTTGCGTTTATTAAAATCGCGCATCTCTACACCTGCGTTCCTGCTTTGCTGCATGCCGAATGTGGCGCGGGTTTTTGTTGCCGCCCAACAAGACGGCCCATACTGAAAAAGTTTGTTTTTTTGTTTTTTTTTTCCCCAAATTTCGTGTTTTCGGCGTGTTGTTTTTTGTAATGAAAAAGTAAGTCGGTGACCCTCATTTTTTATTTCAAATTTTGGACTTTTCCCATAGATTGCGTGGTTTAAAAAGTGAACAAAACATATACCTTTTTTGTTTTGGCTATAGTCCAAAAACAAAGTCGGTGACCCCCCCTTTTTTATTTCAGATTCTTAATCAACACCGTTGTAATACCCATATAGTAATTCTGGGAAAATGTATGAGTAGATCACTAACACGTCAAACCCCGGCCTTAATTGACCCCAGGGATCCCATAATGTTCAATATCCACTTTTTCTGAGGTACCATATTAAATAACATTCACTGAAGTCAATCAAAAAAATTACATCTCTTAGTTTGTTTTGTTTTTAGGCAGCACCGTCGCTTTCTGATTTACCATTGATGGACAAATTAACTTAACCTGTAAAACAGGTTTTGAGCAAATTACTTTTTCCTTGTGTTGAACCTGTCAAGTTACAATGTATATCATTGAAAACCCTTGAATCAAGTAGTTCAAATATAGCTAAGTAGTTTAAATACATGTAATGTTCTTCGCTGCACATTTTGTCCGTGGTTGAATTACTCATTATGTTTTCAGGATATTTTGCATAAATATGGTGATGCACTTGCAAAGAGCAAGGTCAGTTATATTGCCATGGTCAAATTCCCGAGTCCTTGGTCCATTTATACTTTTAAGACAAAGGGATGTGCTTGTTAATGGTTTGTGCTTAGTAACTAAAAATACAACCTATTATTATAACCAGTTTGTCTGAGAAGGACCCACATGAAAAGGCAAGGCCTCATGTTGTGACTGACCTTTTCTGACAGGGATTCAATGTGTGCATATAATTGACCTAATTCCCCTGCCTAATTCCCATAACACAATGCCTGCAAGTACCTTCTGTGCCATGTAAAATCTCTTGCTGTTACAGAGATGTAACAGAGGAGTAGTCTCATTTCCTGAAAATCCAAAAATTGAACCGATGGGAAGGCCAAATTTTAGCGAAGCATCCGGTGAATCTCCGGGGAACGTATATATTTTCTTACGTGATTTTAGGGTACAAGACCCCTTCTCTAAAATAAATTGTTACATAAAACTTAGATTTTTGATGTAGATTATATTTATCATTAACACTTTGATCTCAGAAATTGAAAAAAAAAAAAAATTTAAAAAAATTTACATTTCCGGATTTTTTTTTTATATCCCTAACACTGCAGGCTGTATATTGTGAGGTGAGGACGTACTACAGATCACAATATACCACAACTTTCATCATACATGTACTTGCACTTCCATAGACCACAAACTACCACAAAATTTGATTGTGGTATATTGTGGTGTATGCTTAGTAGTTAGATAAATCATAACTATACCAAATTGGTAGTAAAAAGTAAAGTCTCGTGCCGAGCAAGCTCGTGCGCGGAGTGCCCATCTCTCTTTCCTTAGCGTTTGGGCCAGACTCCTCCGTATTATGTTTGCTGTGGGGGGTTCGCCACTCCTCCCGCACAGCGAGTCTGTTACTTTCCCAGCATTGAATAATGCTGGTACCCATTTATACACCTGGGTGGAGAGGAGTAATTAAGGTAAAGTGCCTTACTCAAGGGCACAACACGTTGGCCGCAGTGGGACTCGAACCCACGACCTTTGGATTGCGGGACGAGCACTCGATCCACTGGACCACACGTGCCAAATTGGAGTAACTCATCATATACTACAATATACCACAGTAATAAACAAAAAGCTGCACCATAGGCCACAATGTACAGGGCTGCCAAGAGAAGTTGCGGGCCCAGGGGAACCTTGGTGTTATAGGCTTACATGGGCGCGGGTCGGGTGCAGGATGTACGTGAATGTACCACACTTTATATGTCAATGATAAGATCACATACCACAAACTACCACAAAATATTGCAGGTTCTGTAACTATCATATACCACAATATTACCTTGTGTGCTTTTTTGTTGTGTAGAGCCTTGTTAGGGGTAAATGGCCCAAAATCCAGAAATTTCTGGAAAAGTTACATAGCTCTGCTGTTAACCCCAACATTCAAGCCAGCTATACCTTGTTCAGATGACATAAGGTAGTCGGAGAGATATGGAGTTACTAGATATACTATAGGATCCAATGAACAAATGTATGGCACTTGTAACATTAAAGTCATGTACTTCAAATTCAAAATGGAAGCCAAATCCAATAATTTTAAAATATGCCCTATAACAGCAAATACCTGCGATAAAAAATAGACACGAAATACTTTATAGTTATGTTGTTAGGCACAATAAATGTATTTCTGATACTTTCAAAATTGTAACATGACGTCAATCAATATGGCAGCCAAAAACGTGAATATCTTCAAAAAACACTTGACACAAATTTATAAGTATTACAACCTTCAAATAGAAATCAATGTGTCAATGACATTAGAAATGTACCTTTGATCCTAACCAATGTACAACATACATTTCAATTTGTTTTCCATGTGCCAAAATCGAAATAAAACTAATATGGTGCAAAGTTGTCAAAATACCATAGGAATTACATTTTTTCACATGCATTGCAATCAATTTATAATTTGACACATTTTTATTTATCGGGATTACCTGGTATCACTTGGTTATGATAATAGGTACATTTTTAATTGTTTCAATGACACAATAATTCATACTTGAAGGTAATATTTAGAAATTTGTGTCAAGTGTTTTTTGAAGATATTCACGTTTTTGGCTGCCATATTGATTGACGTCATGTTACAATTTTAAAAGTATCAGAAATACATTTATTGTGCCTAACAACATAACCTAAGTATTTCGTGTCTATTTTTTATCACAGGTATTTGGGCATATTTTAAAATTATTAGATTTGGCTTCCATTTTGAATTTGAAGTATGACTTAATGTTACAAGTGCCATACACTTGTTCATTGGATCCTATAGTATAATAACTCCATAGTTTGATAATTAATATAGGGTTGAATAGATAATTATCATTTATGGCGACGCCATCTTGGATTTCTCAAAATGCCCAGGTGGCACCCAGCAGATTCTTATTCTACACACCCTAATCTATCATTTTCAGCAAAAAAATTGTGTATACTCAACTTTACGGTCAGGCCATAACTTGGACCATATCTCTCCGACTACCTTATGTCATCTCAAAATGTACTTTATCAAAGGTCATGTTCCATCTTAAAGTGAACACACTTTAGTGCACTTGGCTTCCATAACACAACACAATTATGAGGTATAGCCCTCCAATTGGAGCTGAACTTCATCTTTGATTGAAATGTTTCATAAACTTTCAGTGAATTATGCTGCATGAACTACTATATTGGTATCACTTGTGAAATTGGCACTAAAGTGTGACGTTACTGGGGTAAAAATGTCAAAAAGCTGTTTAAGCGAAACAATGGTATTTTTGTTGCACTTCGTAGTTCAATGGGAAAAATGAATTTTGACATCATTATTCTCTTCAAACTTGAATTTCACATGCATGTCAGTACAATTTTTTTTTGCAACATGGAATTGGCTTCAGTTTACTTAATTGCTAACTCATTTCCTTGTGCCTGTTTTATTTTACATTGTTTCCAGCTTCATTTCTAAGAAATAATTTTGACTCTTGACAAATTTTAGTAGTCTAGATTTGAGGGAGAATACAATCAAAATTGGGAAAACACAAAACTTTTCATCAAGGAAAAGGGGGAACATGAACTTTTAAATGAATAAAACCCTAATTTTATTCCAAAATTTTGAGTGCACTGCAATCAGCTGTTCGAGTCGCCTGCGGTGTTCGCCATTATCGACAGAAATATGACGACAGAAACATCATAAAATAAATCAATGGTTATGATGATTTAAGTAATTCTACTTCTTTTTCAGGTTTTTTTTTGTTATGTTCCTATGTTCCCCATATTACTACATGAGCATACATGTACATTGTAAACCAGTGAGGAATACAATGTAGTTGCTGCATCTGTATACACTGCACACAACATGATCAAGCTGTTCATGTTTACCTCTTATGTACAATGTAGCGGCGTACACGATTGGTTAAGGGCTTTACATGCACAAATGCATGTAACTTTGGCTCTGTGCATGCAGAATTTTCCTTGTGCATGTAAAATTTTGTATTTATCAGCCTATTTTGAGGAAAAATCGGTGGTTGTGCGTGTAAATTTTATTTTCTAAATCGTGCTCTGCACGTGACTATGTATAAACAAGCGTTTATACATGGCTGCCGTAACGAACGCCAAAAGCGGTAAAAAAATCATGCAATTTCAGGCCGAATATGATATTTAATGATTTAATTTTGTATTAGCAGAAAGTATGGTAAACATGAACGGTCAGGATTTTGGGTATGAACGTTGTTTATGCCCTCGGGCTAAAGCACTCAGGCATAAACAACTATGAATGATCCCCTAATTCATCACACTTTTGGTTTGCGTGATGCGTTCTTTTTAACCCCCCGGGGTCTACCGGCCATACCGGCGATTTTATTGGTTGTACATTAGGTTGTGTGATATATTTAGCCAATCACGAGACATTGTAGAGTAGCTTAAAAATTTGTACAAGATATATAGAAGGTCTATTTTGATTGGTGACTCAGCAGTTATATGATGCTATCTATGTAATAAGCCATCAGAGATACTGTAACAAAGGTGGTAGACCTCAGGGGGTTAAATTGGTGTGGAATATGGATGCGCAAAATTCAACAAAAAGGGTCATATTGTTTTGTTTTTTGCTTTTAATGTCTGTGCTGCATACAAAAACAATGATTGTCTATCATAGCAGGGGTGGCACTGTTCATCCATTTGTGAAGAAGTTTGTTAGTGCCTCGCGAGATAAAAACATGCAGATGTGTGGGTGCATCAGTAATTTCCTACTTGAATCATAGCAACATGGGTGACTCCCTAAATTAATAATAATGCATACATAGACACAAAGGCTAAATGGGTTGTCACATCTACAAATTTAGTGTTGTCTAATTTATAAAGTGCGAGCAGAGGAAGTGAAGTGAGTTTAAGTTATAGGATCCTCCTCGAGGAAATGCACATGTGCCACTATAGATTCGATTGATCAGGAAGTTCTCTGCTGTGAGACCCTAAATGATGCCTTGAACTCACATGATCCTATACCATTCCATGTAAACCTTGGAGATGTGCACAGATTTTTTTCTCTTAAGCGTGGTGGTAGACACTGATGAGATATGAAAATCCTGAAATTTAAGAGCCACAGTCAACTTCGTTTTCCTACTAGAGCGATCCAAAAGTTAGGGGGATCAATTTGTGCTGCCCGATGCAATTAAAGACTAGATTGTAATGGACCCCCCCCCAAACACACACACACACACCACAACCCACACACATAACTTGAACATCACTTTTAGGATAATGGTGTAGATTCAAAATTGGTTGTTTTTTTAGAGTTAATGAGGCCTAAATATGCAACTTGTTCATTGGGAGTAAGTTTAGGGATCCACTCCCAAAGTAAGAATTTTTTATGTCCATCTTTAGTAATCAGAGTCACATAATATTATAGAAATTTCCACAAATACAATTATGAGCACAATGTTGGAAAAGTAATAAGTGAGGTGAGAAAATGGTAAAATTGTACATTTTGACACATTTTGAGTTTTTTACACCCCCCCCCCGCAAAAAAATGTGACATTCAACACCCCCTAAGTACTCAAGGAGTACCATACAAAGGTATACATGACCAGAGGTATTATAGTTGTACATACAGTGTGCCTACCTATCCATGGAGATATCAACAAAAGTGTTATGATTAAAAAACAAAATATCAGAGCTAGCACAACAACCAGTGTTGCACTAGTCTAATAACAAGGCCCTTTTACCGAGAGTCAGGATGGTTGAAACATGGGTACCATTCTACCAACATACGTTTTGGGCCCCAGCAATTTCAGTCATTTTGCATTGAGTCACAATTGGAAATTTATGTCGGTTGTGCAGAGTCATTCCATGCCAAACACCAAGGTGTGGAACCACACTCTCAGATTTTGTTCAATGGCTGTCATGGTTAAATTTTATGGTGCTACAGAGGAGTCAAAAGGAAAATTCAAATTCCATTTGTGTCGGAGTTATGTGTCTTTTATGGCCTCGGCCCCAAAAGTGAGCTTTTAGAAGACCATGATCTTGCTGTGCTATCTTGGTGGTCTTTTGCTCAGTAATAAACAATGTGAGATCTTCATTTTTCTTGTGACTACTAAACTTTTATAATGCTAATTTTAAATTTCCAAACAAAAATATTTTTTGTTTCATTAAAATTTTACGGAGGGTTCAAAAAGTGGCCCCTTGAACTGTCTGGAAATGATTTGTTGTGCTTTTTGCAAGCCGTTACCAGTAATGATTTGCCCAATGTAAATGCCATAGAAGTCCCAAACCATTTCAACAAACTTTGGATTGGACTCCAACCAACATCAAAACACCCAATCTGTACCAATTAATTTACAAATTAACAAATATATTGGAAATGGGATAAATATAATCAGGAGAAATAACACAAAAATGAACAAAAATAATTCCTGCATGATGTAAATTGCATAATTATCATATCAATTCCTGGGAATCAGAAGAACTATGGCAACATGAAGGAATGTTTATAACACACAAACTCTTTCGCTAAAGTAATAGGACCCAACTTTCTTTGTCATTTTACCTTCTTCAAAAGAGAACCTAAATCTAAACACCTATACTCAAGGAATACGAGGAACAATATACACAACAAATAAACAAGAACTGCGTTTTAATTTATCGATCGGGCAAAACGCCATGCATATGACATCAACATGACCCAGACTGTCCTGTCTGTCCACAACATAAACACACCCGACTATCGTCTCTTTTTCACGGTTTTTCTTACTCAACTGCAAGGTGGATTTTTAGAATTCTTGGCTTGGTCCCGAACACATCCTACAAGCCATTACAATTGGTTTAATCATAACGGTTGTTGTCTTTAAAAGCGGCCTTTCGACTAAAAAATGTGACTGAAAACTGGGGCCGGAAATGGACAACAACAGCAACATCAAAATATCAGTTGGTGGTTGCTAGATCTAATGTGCTATTTCTGCGCGCTGAGAATACAAACCGCGACCCGAGACGAGAGAAGGTTTTTTTTATTGACACAATGGACGTCATCCAATATGTGCATTAGACACGATTTTTGAGGGTCAGTGAGATATATAGCTCAGCCGATGATTGTCCTGAAATAACAATCCGCAGCTAACACTCATGTGTACGGGGCCGGACAGTTTCCTATGGATTGCTTGCATGAATAACGAATGTCATTAAAAACGAGGTTGACTTGAGTGCATTGACGTGATCACGAACTCACAAAACGTGTTGAAGGTCATCACTGTGCATAAGTTATGAGCGCGGCGATGTAGTATTGTAGTATGAATATTGCATAACTACCATAAACCAATAACATCCGGGCTATTATTAGACGATGGAATGGGTCGGTCCGAAAAGAAAAAACTAAAAGAGGCAGGGCGGGGAGCTCGATTGTGAGGGGGAAGAGAGGGAGAAAGTCTTGAGGAAATAATCAAATTTGTAATTTGAGAAGAGGGTCAACAAAATCTTCCTTCGAAGCCAGATAATAGCCTAAAGTATTGATTTTATGCCCAAACCAACTCACTTTTAAGTTGAATTATTGAAGACGACTGTCCCCCGGGATTGATATTTTCATTTACACGTTCCACGCGTACTCAATGCAGATTGCAGAGACAGTTTAAAACAGCCTAAATTAAAATTAATGGCTGCACGTTTTTCCATGTGTTGATCGCATGCCAATTTAAGCTAATTTATTGGAACCTGATACTATACTAAGGTATTTCATCTCAGATTGGAACGAAGTTTGTAGACCTTATTACACTCTAACAAAAAAGACGGGGCAAAAAAAGTTCTCACATACACAGAATACCAGCGGCGTTACGGCGGGAGGGGGGGCAGGTTGCCCCGGACGACTTTGGCAGGGAAAAAAAAAAAATGAAAAATCTGATAAATCAGCCGTTTTTAGACCTCTGACCGGGACAAAATTGGCCTTGGACCCACTGAGGGAAAATTTCCCAAGACTGGGAAAATTGCCTCGGAGCGGGCAGACCGTTAGCACTGAACGAACCTTCAAATAAAAGATAGGCCCTTTTTGGTTTTCAAGACTGATTTCAGAAACCATCTCTAACAAGTATTTAAAAAAAAAATGTGTTCGGGTCACCAGGCATAATTTTACAAAAGAAATAGAACAACATTAAAAGATTAAGGAGGAGTAGATGGTTTCTAGTTTTAAGTGCACTTTAATTACAGAAAACATGTATAAAAATCAATATCATGATGTTTTGAAAGGCGTAAGATTGCTTAGAACCAATACTGGGTTACAACTTGATCTCCCGTTGACCTTGACCTTGGTATGTGACCTTTGACGCCTACGAATTAGTTATAAGCTTTAATTTAACGTATAGGTTACACCTTCCGGTCATTTCAACTAAAAGCAAATAGCAAAGGCGCCCAATTGGCGCAAAATATTAAAAACACTGCATCCCTACGTTACCAGCTTTAATTTAATGTACGTAAAACTCCTTATTCAAAATAAAGAAGAGAAAATAGAAAAAAAACGCCCAATTGGGGCAAAAGGGTGTTATTTAAAACTGAATCCCCAAGTTACACGCTATAATGAACGTAGGTTACACCTCCTGTCTTTCAAATAAAATAGAAAAGGCGCCAATTGGGCTCAAAATATGTAAAAAAACTGATCCCTAAGTACGAGCTGTAATTGGATGTATGGAAAACTCTCTCTGTCATTCAAATAACGAAAATAAAAAACACGTCTCTTCGTTGCAACCTTTAAGTAGATGTTTGATTACAGGGAGTTATAAGATTGCATGAGAACCAATCACCTGTTACAACTGATTCGCGTTGACCTCTGACCTGGTATGTGACCTTTTTTTTTTTTTGACCTCACATAGTTGTAAGCTTTAATTTAACGTAGGTTACCACCTTCCTGTCATTCAAATTAAAGAAAATAGAAAGGCGCCAATTGGGCGCAAAAATAGTTAAAAATGCATCCCTAAGGTAAAAGCTTAATTGATGATACGTATGTAAAATCTCCTGTCATTTCCAAAATAAGAAAATAGAAAACGCCCAATTGGGTGCAACATGTGTACAAACGAAGCCCGCAGTTATAAGCTTTAATTTAAGTGGTTACACCTCCTGTCATTTCAAATAAAGAAAAAGAAAATAGTAAAAGGCGCCCATTGGGTGCAATATATGTAAACACTGCATCCAAGTTGCGAGCTTTAATTTGATGTACGTGAAACTCTCCGGTCATTTCAAAGAAAAGAAAATAGAAAAGGCGCCAATTGGGGGCAGTAAAATATGTGATTGAAACTGCATCCCTAAGTTAAAAGCGTTAATTTGATGTACGTAAAACTCTCCAGTCCTTTCAAATAAGGAAAAAAGAAAAGAAAAAAACGCCCAATTGGGCGCAAAATGTGTTAAAACTGATCCCCAAGTTATCCGCTTTAATTTAACGGAGAGTTACACCTTCTGTCATTTCAAATAAAGAAAATAGAAAAAGCGCCCCATTGGGCGCAAAATATGTAAAACTGCATCCCTAAGTTACGAGCTTAAATTTGATGTACGTAAAAAACTCTCCTGTCATTTCAAATAAGAAATCAGAAAATAGAAAAAACGCCAATTGGGCGCAAAGGTGTTTTAAACATGGAATACCCAAGTTATACGCTTTAATTTAACGTAGGTTACACCTCCTGTATTTCAAATAAAGAAAATAGAAAAGGCGCCAATTGGGCCAAATATGTAAAACTGCATCCACCTAAGCTACGACGCTTAATGTAATGTACGTAAAACTCTTGTATTTCCAAATAAAGAAAATTAGAAAAACGCCCAATTGGGGCAAAAAAGGGTTTTACCTGAATCCCCAAGTTATAAGCTTTAATTTAACGTAGGTTACACCTTCCTGTCATTTCAAATAAAGAAAATAGAAAAGGCGCCAAATTGGGGCGAAAAATATGTAAAAAACTGATCCCAAAGTTAAGCCCTTAATTGATGTACGTAAATCTACCCCGTCATTTCAACTAAAGGAAAATAGAAAACGCCCGCGATTGTGTTTAGGCGCAAAATGTGTTTGGAAGGAATCCTAACGTTATAAGGGCTTGGAATATATGCATGTTACACATTCCTGTCATTTCCAATAAAGATGTTACCTAAAATTTCGTCTTAAATAATATCCCTTCCAATTTTTTGCCTTTCACCCTTGTCATATAGCTCTTGCTCACCGTAGTTTAACTCTACATGGAGCATGGCCTGATCATTTTCTTACTTATAACTCTTCTATTCGTTACTCACCCTTTATCTAGCCCTGCAACGTTTTAACCAAACTCCCATTTCCCAGCCAGTCTTGGCAGAGACTAAAATAAAAAAAAATGCTTTTTGAGGCCATTTAACACCTGCAATGATGTTATTCTTTGTCTGAAATTGCATCGCATTACATACCAAACACTAAAACTCCAAAATAATAGTAGTACGTAGATCATTTTCATAAAAGAAAAACATTTAATGAAATGACCTTCAGATATAGAAATAGACTCCTTCGCAATTTTGAGAGCAGTGGTTTCTATAGCGACCCGACAAAAAGCTTTCTGTTCTAAAAGAAAGTTTTGCTTTTCGAAGGTATTTGTATGGTTCTCCATAAAACAAAAAATACAGCACATACCTCAATTTGAGTTTCATTGACTATTTTATTTCCAATTTAACAAGGAGGGGGGCAAGGGGGTTCTTGGACAAGGGGGTTTACCCGCAAACTATCGTGCATTTTCCAGTTTTTCGAACAACGATATACTTTTTCCGACTCATATTTGTTGTGTTTGTCTAACTTTTGGATACGTATCTTTTCGTGATAAAAATGTAAAATCCATCGCCCCGCCAATTAGATAATTATAGTAGATTTCAAAATAATGGGATTAGCAGCGATAACGCGAGAGAATCGAAAAAAATGTGGAAATATATGTTTTTAATTCATAAATCAGGGATAAGTGTGTACAATTCCATATAACTGCTTTAATGTAGAAAAAAACACCAAATAGTGAAAAAAATGTGAAGTATTTGAGGAAATGTGTCGTACCGTCTCCTGCAAATAGACATACAGCGACGGCGCGGCGTCTCAAAATCTGCACTAAACAGCTGATTCTGGTTTACACCAGTACAGAATAAACAAAGATCAATAATGTCTGTGTTTGTGGTCAAACTATATTGATCATGGATGTACAATATCACGCTGAAAATCTGTGTCTTTATACATAGATTTAAAGCCAACCAACTGCGGGTTATGTTAGCACACCCATGCCATTTTTTTCGATGTTCCTTTAAGTGAGACTCCTTGCATATTTCGATAGGGATGGTATTGATATGCATGGGGTTCAATCCCCGGCCATGCGGAGACTAGGCCTTTGTTGCCATTACAAAACACATTGTACATGGTACAAAGTTACTGTACAGGATCGGCTTACTGGAAACTTGATGCATTCAGTTCTACAATGGTCTGTTAATGATAGAATGATTTATGCCATGGTTGGCAGGGATGTTAAATCCGCTTTGCGCTAATCTCTTAATATAAGCTTGGCCCACTTTTGAAGGCCAAATAAAACATAGATGTGTTATGTGTGCATTGATATAAGAATGCAAACTTTCCCCAATGCTGTGATAAGGAATTATATTTTTGCAGTGTCAAAGATAAGTTATGTTCAAATAACAACGTTTAAAGAAATAATTGCTAGTATTTTTATCCCGAAACATCCAAGCTATCTTAAGATGTGAAATAATTTATTTTGGTCAACATTTATTTACTAGCTACATTGCTACACATTGTATGAGTACCATAACCCTTTTTACCCGTGGCCGTTAAAATAATTCCTCTTACCTCTCACGGTGAATGGACAGACCTAAAACTTTTAATGAGGTCTCACTTATTTTGAAATCTACTTTTGTGCGGGTCCCTATATGACCTCCCCCCTCCCCTCCCTTTATCCACCAACGGGAGTGTCAGCAAAATATTAACTAAAACAAGTAATTATTAATATTTTTCCTGATTAAGTATTTACATATTCATGTAATTAAAAAATAATTTTTTTAACCCTTTACATGCTGATAGCGATCGCTTTGCTTTGTCATATCTCCATCTCGCCATTGTACAAATCAATTAACCCGGGAGCAAGCAGATATTTGTAACACATCTCAAAATACAAAAGGTTTGAGTGTTTAAATATGTTGACAGCCTGACAGGGACCCCTGAAACGTGATTCTTTTAAGTGCTGCAACATTGGACAAAGTTTGTACAGGGGTCAAATTTTTAAATTGATCCAATCATGTTGAAAAGTATACCACATTATGTGTCTACCCATAAGGATTCAGAAAAGGTAAAGTTTGTAATATCTACATCCTAAAGTTTCAGAGTTATAGGCCCAAAACAGCAAAAATTAATAAAAACGGTCAATTTCAGTTGTACAGGGGTCAAATGTTAAAGTTGTTCCGATTTGGATTTTTAAAAAATGGCGCAAATTATTGGTGGAGTTCATAGGATTAAAATAAGGAATATAGTTTTGACAGGGGCACAAAAGTTCAGCGTCCATTACATTTTAATGGGTTTTGACCTTGTTTCCCCTTTACTTTGGTAACTAAGCATTTGAAACACTCGAAATTATTCCTTATTTTAATCATATGTGCTCCAATAAGAATTTGCACCATTTTGTATCGAAATCGGAGCAACTTTAAAATATGAGTATTGAATAGGCTTTGCAACATGCATTATTGCGTCTACCATCAAAACCGCAAGTTTGTTTCCCACTGTATTTGATGGGGTGTATATGTGCAAGTGCCAGGCTCTCATATCAAGTAGAGAACACAATACACATAAATCGGAACAAGCACCTTTATGATAGGATGGTGTATGACTGGAAGGAAGATTTGAACATAAAAGTCGGGCACCATCGTATAGACAAACTGTTTCAGTGAGGTTTAAAGTTGAATGATCGGCTACGTAGTCGAGTCTAGGACGTTTTGTTGCCATTTGGGTGAGAGGGTGAATTTTTTTTGCTTATATTTGGCTAAACTTTTATATCTGTAGAATAGACCCTGGGAAACCCAAAAAGTATTAGCTAAATTTTTATTTATTTTATGTGCAAGAGGTGTAGCCAGCAATTTCAAAATGGCTGCCATTTTTCAATAGTTTAGCTTATTTTGACTAATATTCCAAGTTTTATGAAGTTTAAAGATTGTATTTCATGAGTTATTCACTTAATATCAGTGATGGATAACATTAAAATAACATTTCGATAACTCTTGAATTAATTAGTTATTTTGGCGCCAAAAAATTCAAAATGACCGCCATTTTGAAAATTTCGGGTTTTTTTTTAGTATATTATGACTATACTTCAATATTTTTGTTCCTTGAAATTTCTTGACATTTAAAGAGACATGAGGAGATTTCCAGAAAGAAGCGCCCCCATTTTTTCTCGAACATAGGTTTTTTACATATTTGGAATGCTTACCAATGTATTAGATCACACCTGAAGTGAATAAGCCGAATACGGCATCTTTATGTAATAAGATGATGATTTAGTACTTCTGTCGTGCACGACAGAAAGTCAAAGCATGGTTTTCTATGGGGAACGATTACGATAGCAGGCAAGTTCAAAACAAGGTTTGCGGTTTTCTTTTGCACCTGTTTGTCCAATAATCCTTCCAAACGTTCTCGGTAGGTGGTCTACAACCGATCCAGTGAAATTTTAGAGAAATTCATATCCTAAAAATATCTCCTCCTGTCACTTTAAAGTATTTGATTAAATTACAATATATTTATATCAAAAATAAAAAATTAAGTCATATTTACCATGATTTTCATACCATTGCATATTTGCATAGGCACTTCTTTGTTCCAAAATGAATGCCATTTAACAGTGGCGGTTCTGGGGGGCATGGGGCATTCCCTCTCCTCAATTTTTTTCTTTGAACCCCCCCCCCCCCCACTCCACCCTCAGCCGAAAGAAAAATGACAGATTTTTGGCAAAAATAGTGATTTTGGGCCGAAATTGGTTAAAAATCTCAAAATTTTTGATATTTCGCCTCCCAAGAATCCCCCCCCCCCACCCGAGCCCGTTTTCCCCCAGAAGAGAGGTCTGGTGTCACACTGAGAATGAACCGCAACACAAATGGCATAAAATCATAATATAAACATAATTAACAACTGAAATCATATTTTGCTATGAAACTGGAATGTGCTTAGACCCTGCTGGCTTTCCATACTTTAAAACATTGCAAGTTGGAATGCAGGCAGTCTCTAGCAAACTTGGCAGTCAATGGACCATGTGCTTTGAGATGCACTGATAGGTTGAAAGTTTTGTCGAATTGGTAAATTGAAATTGATTTATGGCATGTGTGGAACCAAATTAAGTATGGTATGTGCTTCTGAGGGGTATTACCTACGTCTAGGTGGTATCTATTCTACAAGACCAACCATAAATTTAATAATGTATGGAAGGGTCTGAGTACCCTCGACTGTGTTCAGATCTGTACACAGATCTAATTATTGATTTTTGCTGTTTTTAGCCTATAACTCCAAAACTTTCGGCCGCAGATAGTACAAACTATACTTTTTGGAATCCTTATGATTAAACTATTAACTTGGTATATTTTTCAACATGATTGGATCAATTTCAAAATTTGACCCCTGTTATTGACCTTTGACTGCCGAAAAACCAATTTCCCCACCCCCTACGATAACTCACTTTTTTTAAAAAAAAAAAAAAAAAAAAAAATTGGTTAAAAATCTCAAAATTTTTGATATTTCGCCTCCCAAGAATCCCCCCCCCCCACCCGAGCCCGTTTTCCCCCAGAAGAGAGGTCTGGTGTCACACTGAGAATGAACCGCAACACAAATGGCATAAAATCATAATATAAACATAATTAACAACTGAAATCATATTTTGCTATGAAACTGGAATGTGCTTAGACCCTGCTGGCTTTCCATACTTTAAAACATTGCAAGTTGGAATGCAGGCAGTCTCTAGCAAACTTGGCAGTCAATGTACCATGCGCTTTGAGATGCACTGATAGGTTGAAAGTTTTGTCGAATTGGTAAATTGAAATTGATTTATGGCATGTGTGGAACCAAATTAAGTATGGTATGTGCTTCTGAGGGGTATTACCTACGTCTAGGTGGTATCTATTCTACAAGACCAACCATAAATTTAAAGGTGCATTTCGTGATTTTAGCCGCTTCTGTTTTGTTCACGTTTCGCTAGATATCCTTGAGAAAAGCTTATTCCCAAAATTTCAGTTGATTCTGATCTTGCGTTTTGGTGTTATGAGCAAATGTTCGTATTATAATCTCCCATAGACCACTGTATAGTAATTTCTGTCCGTTTACAAAATTGCGAATTTCTTGCAGAGACGATCGAATTTGCACGGCAGATTGGGCACACATACTATACTTAGCCCGACGGTTCAGATGATATAAAAAATCTCAACTTTTTCGAGGTAAGTCGGGGGGACGAGGCTGGGGATCACGAAATGCCCCTTTAATAATGTATGGAAGGGTCTGAGTACCCTCGACTGTGTTCAGATCTGTACACAGATCTAATTATTGATTTTTGCTGTTTTTAGCCTATAACTCCAAAACTTTCGGCCGCAGATAGTACAAACTATACTTTTTGGAATCCTTATGATTAAACTATTAACTTGGTATATTTTTCAACATGATTGGATCAATTTCAAAATTTGACCCCTGTTATTGACCTTTGACTGCCGAAAAACCAATTTCCCCACCCCCTACGATAACTCACTTTTTTTTGGTAAATGTTGACACCCATAGCTACCAAAATCAGTTGAAATCAGCTTCTTTAA
>JAMKCH010013097.1:0-26342 GCA_023653785.1 Ophioderma brevispina
CTCAAGGTCACATTTCTGCTCAGGTCATTCCCCAGGAATACTGTGCCAAGTCCCTTAACATTCTCACTGATTTTCCAAAAAATACATCGGTCCTCGGACCACTTGTGTCGCCTGCCGTCGCGGTTATTGAATGATAGGCCTAACATGACCTTTGACCTCAACAAATGAGAGATCCCATGTTGCACCTATGATTCAAGTTTGGTTCCAATTGAACTTCAACTTTTCAAATGAGGTCAATTTTACATTTTCAGCCTATTTACAACTTGACCTCACATGACCTTTGACCTTGGTATGCGACCTTTGACCTCATCAACAAATGAGGGATCCCATGTTGCACCTATGATTCAAGTTTGGTTCCAATTGAACTTCCAATTGAAGTTTGGTTTAAATCCATCAAAGTATGAGGATATTACAGACAAATGTTAACCCTTTTTCACAACAGACATCATCATCAACAACAGACAACAACAGTGGACAAAGTGATCCCCGTTCCGCGACAGTGCGCATGCAAGCGAGGAAACGGAAATTGATAATACCGCGTGATTGCGATCGACGATAGGCCCTACGTGTGGACGTGTAGACTAGAGAGATGAGGGATATGATTCGGCCTGGATTCGGCGGTGCCTCCTTGATCTTACGTACATCGCTTCTCGCCGCTTGTACAACTACATGAAAAAAAAAAAAAAAAAAAATGAACTTCCAATTGAAGTTTGGTTTAAATCCATCAAAGTATGAGGATATTACAGACAAATGTTAACCCTTTTTCACAACAGACATCATCATCAACAACAGACAACAACAGTGGACAAAGTGATCCCTATGTGTCTTCCTGCCTTAGGGCAGGCGACACAAAAACTAACGGTGAACTTCTACCAGATCACAACTTGACAAAACTTGGTATTTGATCAGTGGTGGATGCAAGTAATACCCATGCACTGTGTCATAATTACTTTTGCATATTAATTAGTCATTTGCATATTTGCTCTGATTGGCTCATTCCCAAAAAGGTGAACCTCTACCTGATCCTAATGTCCGAATTTTACGACATTAGGCATGTGGGTAGTGATGCACGAAGTACCACCCATGCACTGTGTCATCAATATTTGTACACATTGAGCTAATTTGCAAAAAAAAAAAAAAAAAAAAATACGACCTTTTGCCGGCAAAGTTTTATGTGGAGTTGATCGAGAGCAGCCAGGTAGTATTTACCGGTAAACAGTGCCCAATAGAAACTGACCGTTATCCACCTTTTCCTTGCTCTTTCCCGGTAAGAGATTTCCCGGTAAAATGCAGGAGCTTCAATAGAAACACGCTTTATGTGTCTTCCTGCCTTAGGGCAGGCGACACAAAAACTAACGGTGAACTTCTACCAGATCACAACTTGACAAAACTTGGTATTTGATCAGTGGTGGATGCAAGTAATACCCATGCACTGTGTCATAATTACTTTTGCATATTAATTAGTCATTTGCATATTTGCTCTGATTGGCTCATTCCCAAAAAGGTGAACCTCTACCTGATCCTAATGTCCGAATTTTACGACATTAGGCATGTGGGTAGTGATGCACGAAGTACCACCCATGCACTGTGTCATCAATATTTGTACACATTGAGCTAATTTGCAATTTGCACCCCACCACAGGGAACTTGCATTTTGTTATATCTTGTCAAGGAGTATTTCAATCAGCTAATAATATGCCCCACTTTTTATCCAAATCAGTAACTTTAAAATTTGACCCCCATACAATTAAAATTGAACCTTTTATTTTTGCAGTTTTTAGCCTGTAACTCATAAGACTTTAGGCTGTAGACAGTACAAACTATACATTTTTTGAATCCTTATGGTTGAAAGACAAACATCTTGGTATACTTTCAACATGGTATGCAGCTGCAGCACTTAAGAAGAAGAATGTTTCAGGGGTGCCTCTCAGGGTGTCTACAGATTTAATCCAGCAATTTCACTTGCCCCATATCGAGAGTGAAATACTCTGGAACTCTGCATTTCACTCCTTGAAAAATATTCTTGGGAGTGAAGTCACTCTTCAATTCAGTACAGATTTCACTCTTCAGATTTTCAATTTCACTCTTGAGAATTTTTATCCAAGAGTGAAATACACTCGAGAGAAAATGTGAAATTACTGGATTTTAATTGCACCCTTTTTGTGCTCGACATGTGTTACTAACGTCTGCTAGCTCCCGTGCTAATTCATAAACTCAGCAAGTGAAATCACCACACATAATAGATACAACTTATCAACTGTTTTTAAATTACATTTGCCTTTAATTAACTTAAAAGAACTCGCATTATAAACTTGATTCCTGAAGAAATGAAATTTAAACAAATGTCGACATAACTGGGACACAAAACCTGTAAAATTCTAAAAGTTTATTTACACTCATTCTCACTCAAATCCACTAATCTATACTTTAATATAATAATTCATCATTTTTTCAGAGAAAAAGCCAGAGAAACCAATTGTTTCCATTTGCTTGTTTTTCCCTATTAAGTGATTTTCTATGTTGGAGGGGTATTTCCTAAAATTTTTGGGTGGCCAAACATAACTGGGACTGACGGTTTTGTGTCCCTGTTATCTCAGACTTTTCAAGTTTTCAGAGTTTTTTGGATGGTTTGTTTTAAATAGAAATGTACCAACACATTGTAACCATTATTTGGCAGCATTCATTGAATACCTGCATTAGTTTGTAGCATACACTAGATTACTCCCTTTTTGTGTCGACATAACTCGGGACATAAACCGGCTATTTAACAAAAAGAGAGTCCTGTGAGTGTGGAATGATTTCCTAATGTTGTTTTTGTAGTAAAATATAATTCACATCTTTCTCAACTCATTTTATCCCAGTTTTTGAACTATAACCACATATTAGGCACTGTAACACACCATAAAAATAAAGCATGACTGATGTCACAAAACCTGCGATTTTGGACCCCTTAAAACAGGAATTACCCAGATACAACTTATCAACTGTTTTTAAATTACATTTGCCTTTAATTCACTTAAAAGCACTCACATTATAACCTTGGCATTCTCTTTTTTGCCAAATGTTACACAAATTAATACCAGTATTCTACAATAATCCTTTATTTTTACAACACTGTACACAAAGTACCAGAACACTTAATTTTTTTGGAGGGAAGTCACTGCTGTTCCTTTATTTCAATTGGATGCTTTAAAATAAATCTCCTTCGATTTGGCCAATTGTGTTCTATACAGTTATGCACCATGAAAGGGGGGTGCATGACCATTCGTTGAAATTTTAAGTATTATATGAATACTTAATTCACCACTTGTCAGATGCTTGTAAAACCATATGGTGCTACATAGCTGACTAGTGCCAAGGAAGACGAATTAATATCCAATTTGATTACAATAAACAGGATGCCAACATTTCACATAACTGATGAAAAAGTGAAGTACATGTCCTGGCATGAAAAGCTTGAAAATTGGTTAGCCTCAATGCACCCTCTTTCTTTACATAGCCGAGACCACTAGAAATTTCTAAAGAAGTCTTCACATTCCTTTAAAACAAGGGAATATGCATTGATTAAAATGTTTTACTGAAAGAAACTAATTTGATCCTTACAGAATGATGCCATACTTAACCTTTGAATATTTTACCACACTACTTTCCAGTGCTTTGTACAAAAATTTATACATGTAGCATTGTGTAGGAAAAACTTAAAGACACTATCAGTGATTTGCTAAATCAGCAAATTGAAAAAATCATCAAAAATCAGATTTTTGCATGTATGTAACAAGTACAGGTATCCTAACATACCATGCAAATGATAAGACCAGAAGCAACCTAATAAGGACAGAATCGGAGATTTTAGTCATTACTGTCCGTTCGGACACTTACTACAACACGTAATTGAATGGAGAATCGTATCTTGGAACACTGCCGTTTTCTTCCTTTTCTCTCAATTCTACAGCTGGAAAAAGTAACTTATGAGAATTCTACAGACTTATCCTTCACTTTGAAGCTATTCCTTCCATGTCCTGCAAATTTCAAATATTTTTCAAATCACTGATAGTGTCTAACTATAAATAAAATAACCATACATGTAGCTTGTCTGTGGTACGAGACCAAATAAAAGCTACATTTACAAACAAAATGGGGCATTATTGCCATAATTTCCTGCCTGGGTTCAGGGTTAACAAGGACACTATCCAAAATGAAACCAGAAAGTACTGCGTAAAAACAAATGCCTACAAGTACACTATAATATAAAGAGGCACTATGGATTTCCCGGCTTGATCCACCACTTGCACAACCAGCCAACCAATCAAACTCATGCGGTCGGACTTGTCTCACCTGCAAAATATTTTGGCTCAATACTTCACAATTATGCCTCTAGCAAAAATGGGTTACTCCATGTAATTTATGCACAATAGAAATTTTTATGGACATACATGTACACAATGTAGGACACAATTGATTTCTTTCATTCAAGAATTGCCCCAAGGATCCAAAAATTTGTGTTGTTTACAGTTGCATGTACTGGGCATTTTTTTGTATTGTTATGTACGTTCTTTATCTGCTATATTTTAGTACATGGCAATACCCGTCACATTAATGTATGTCAGATTGAAATGAAATTTTGGAATCAAGGTACCTTATGTTGGTGATGACCAAAATATGGGACACAGAAAATTACGTTGTTTAAACGGGTCTCCTCACTTCCTGTGTCCGAAAATCCATGCCTAAGAATTTGATTTCAGGCTATGCAGTATGCAGCGGCACTGCAAGACAGGGCAATCTGCTTTCACTATACTGCTAAGTGTATAGACAAGATAATGTTATAAATTAGCATTAAATGCCACAAAATTAATTATCTTTATATTTTAATTCTGTAGTAAACACATACATGTACATTTTGTCCATTTACCCAGTCCAGTTTAATAGTGTCAAAAAAAATTTTTGAGTTCCGTCATGATAGAGTAACCTGGAACCGACATGCGATTACACCTGTATAGCATTAATTTTGTATTCGAAAAAGTACATAAATGTACAATGTACACTGTACAATGGATAGATGGCAACTTGCATGAACAACTAGAACTCATTGTAAAATTCCAGATTAGCAATGCCGAGAACAATGTGCCAAAACATGTGCAAGTGGAATCGCCCATGGTGAACAAAAATAAAATCATCTCTGCACATAGTATGTGTACAGTATTTTCTTCTGGTATAACAGTGATCATGTACGACAAAAAATAGTTCAGTTAAAAATCAACCTACTGTTTACATTTTGGGCAATTTTCACGAAGTTTGCAGGCAGCACCTGTCTGATGAGGCAAATAAAAGAACCCCTTTGTTTTCCAGAGATATTTGAGATTTAGTTTCATTTACACACATTCTCTATTGGGGGGGGGGGAGACTGATAATGTTAGTCTCTCACACAGTACTTTTTAGATGATATCTTTCAAAGTCTGTGACACAGACTACACCATGGGGAAAATATATACATGTACTTTCCGGGCCGCCATAGGTTTCACTCTTCAGAATTTTGCTCCAAGAGTGAAATACATGATGTACTCTTGAGGAAAAAATGTGAGTAAAATCGCTGATGGGCTGGTTGCAATAGCCACAAAGTTTATCTACATACATGTATTTGTACAGGGGTACACATTGGTTTTGAAGGTAAAAATTAGTACTGGTTAAATTAACTGAGGCAAGACAATTTGCCATATGGTTTTGATACATTTGCACACAAGTGGTAAAGAAACATTTTCCTGAAGAGTGTAAATGAAAGGTACAATGTACATGTACATGAAAGAATTGATGTGTTCTACATTTTGATAACGGAAAAAAAATAACATGTTGAGAAATTTTGGGATGACCAGTTGGGCAACCCATTGTGCAAATTGGTTCACAAAATGTGAACTACAATGTACATGGAAGTCATTTGTTGAGAACAAGCCATGGCCCAATCACAAATATCCTCTTCCCAGATTTTAATGGAAGTGGTCAAAATTTGGTATCAGAAGCAAGCTATATTATCTCATTTACTCTGAAATCTTTGAGAAAAGCATTTTAGTTGGAAGTTATGAGCAAAAATGTTGCCCAATTTGTCGGCCCAATATATTACAGAGTACTACTGTACATGGGGCTTACAAAATGTTTTTCGCTCTCACATCAAAACAGAATTGAAATACTGACACAAAACTTTACAAATGGGAGTTTTGGGTGAAGGCCCATCTTTTCAAGATGGAAAGTTCATACATGTTATACATGTATTCAACCACCCCCTTCAAGGGTTTTTTTTCTTGGTGGTGGGTTAAATGTGCCGCAGGAACACATGTACCATTTACCAATTGTGTGTGTGGGTGTGGCCGTTTGGTTGACCCTGGGTCATCACTGCTGACCCCAATGAATCGGCCAGCCTTTCAGAATAAAGGCATGTGATACTGCACTATATTCTGCAAAAGTCTGCTAAATTCATCAAGGTCATGTAATAAGACGTTACCACAGTAAGGTTCTCAACATACATAAATACAGTGTACCGGTACATGTATCAGCAAATGAAATTTCTTTATGGTGTCGTTTTGTATTACTCAGTGTGTTGTAGCACCCCATGGTGCTCCACCACGACGCCCTGAGAACTTTGGATTGTCGCACCCTGTCTGTAACTTATTTAAAATATTTATTGAAACATGTATAATATTGACATTTCTGTAAAGAGAATTTAAAGGTGCAAGGATCACGCCACGAGCTTCTTTGAAATTAGATTGAATAACCATACATAATTTAAAGGAAATTTAGCAATCTTTGAGGGAAAGTTTGATTGTGTTCCCAAGAATTTGGCCATTTTCCAGCACTGGATTTCAAATATTTGTCCAATTGTTTCTGAAACCATAGTATTTTTTTGGGTGCTAACAAAGCTGGAACATACATGTACAATATTTGCTCATAAAAGGGATAAGCAGCGATTTCCTAATCCGAAACATAACAAAAACATCAACATTCATATTTTGTATTTTTGTTAACTGCCATGGATATGCTAACGTAACCTTTAAGTAGTATTAATGACAAGGCAGTAAGTACTCTTTATCCGATTCTGTAATTTCTTTTTTATACGTGCATATCAAAATTTTGATTAGAGGTCAAAAAGCCTTTCTCTGTGAATATCCCAGATTTTAAGTGTGATATTGTGCACCATGATCTATACAGTTTGACCTCAAACACAAACATTGATCTTTGTTTATTCTGTTCTAACTAATGTAAACCACAATCAGCTGTTTAGTGCAAATTTTGAGACGCCATCGCTGTCTATTTGTACACACTTATCCCCGATTTATAAGTGAAAAAATATATCTCCACATTATTTGATTCTCTCACATTATCGCTGCTAATCCCTTTAAATGGACAATTGGTGAACTAATTACAACGAGAACAGTGCATACATGTATCACTGAATGTGTGATGCATATGGCTACTACAGGAAAAATGAAATGTTTAAAATTGATGATCAAGAAATTCAAGAATACTGTTCAAAATATGATTACACTTAAGACACTAGTTTGAGGTCCATGGCCCGATCGCTAATAGCCTCGTCCCCAGATTTTACCGGAAGTGGTTAACATTTTGGTATCAGAAGCTACTATTTTTCTCATTTACTCTATGAAATCTTAGGGCAAAAGGATATTTGGTTTGGAAGTTATGAGCGAAAATGC
Organism: Ophioderma brevispina; assembly: GCA_023653785.1. Taxonomy (NCBI): domain Eukaryota; kingdom Metazoa; phylum Echinodermata; class Ophiuroidea; order Amphilepidida; family Ophiodermatidae; genus Ophioderma; species Ophioderma brevispina. The sequence goes on from JAMKCH010013097.1 coordinate 7,698, forward strand.
ACCCATTTTGGTCGACCAATATTAATTTTATACAGTACTCTATGGGGTTTACAAAATCACGTTTTTAGCTGTCACAGCAAAACGGACTGAAATATCGGCGCGAAACTTTACACATGGGGTTTTGGGGTAAAGACCAATCTATCAAGATGAAAACTTCATATCCTAAAATCGGGCCATCCCCCTTTAAGCAATTACAAAATCAGAACAAAGGCTGGTTCCAACAATACATACTACGTAAATCAATGATGGATCAACTCAGGCTTTGAATTAGAATTTTAAAATTACATGCACCAGTGCATGTAACTTTGAAAATTTACATGCACAGTGTGAAAATTACATGCACAAGCATGTAAACATGTGAATACTGATACTACTACTAATATAATTCATATCAGACTCTGATACATTTCGGCCTTCGATAGTTGGCTCAAATTTTATTATTTCAACATCCCAATTTCATTATGAAATAAGCTGAAATTGTGTATTTTACGGAATGACAGTTTGAATTTTCATGAACATGCATGGGTGCATGCAGGATACAAGTTACATGCACAGAGAGAAAGTTACGTTAGTTACATGCACCTGTGTGCACCTGGGTAATTCAAAGCCTGGATCCACTATTATGTAATTGCTCAGAATACTTTCCACTGCATCTGCATTGCAGTTATTGTCAAATCATTTTCTGCCACAACTCAATGCAAATCCTGTCCAAATGAATTTTAACTGCAATACACTACTGTATTTTGGGTAGAAGCTACACTTCAGCTAAGGGTAATGCAAGTGGCAGAGAAGTTTCAACTAGATGTAACCTTATCAGTTATGTCAACAAATACATCTATAGGTCAAAAATTCAACTGCTAAGTGAACTAACAGATGGACTACAATAAACAATCTAGCCAGAGTCCAATAACGTAATCATAAACATGTATTACATGTATGCAAGCATCAGCTTTTAATAAATATCAATGTTCAAACAATATGACAATTTCTGTGAAATGATTATTTTATGACCTTCTTGGTCTGCTTCTAATTTTGCAGTACAAGTACTTTTAAAATACAGTGCTTTATTTAAATACTATTACAACAGCAACTCTCTGCATGTAGCATGGTTACATTTGGGAGTTTCCACAGTAAAACCTACCTATGAGGCTGCAGAATTCAACTTTGAATGTGGAATAGCAGGTTTAATCAATCCCACAATGTATTGTAATATGCCTATACTGTACTGTACTACATGTAAACACATGTCAGTACTTCGGGATAAAAGTGTACAAAACATTTCATGATCATGCAAAAATTCCCTTAACAGCCCCCCCCCCCACTACCGGCCAGTTTTAATACATTAAGATACGATGTGTAAGAAAATGGGAGACTTACAGAAACAGATACATACAGGTCTATTTTGATTGGTTCCTCAGAGGATGCTTATGATCAATGAGCCCATTGGAGACCTATGAGAAAGGTGTGGACCTCGGGGTCAGGGGTTATTACTCAGCACCCCGTGGGCTATTAAAAATGAGTCTACACGTCATGGTTTTTTAAATGTGTTCGAGAAACCTCAAAAAAGTCAAAATATTTGAAAATTGCAGAATAGCTTAAAAGTAAGGATAATTCTCTGTAGCATCCCGTCCAAGTTATTTTTTGGCACTGAAATGTTACAGAAAAGGAACAGCCAGTGCTGCAAGAATCTGACTCCTCCATGTAGTAAGTGTCTTTATGAACAGTAATGAACAAAAATATCCGATTAAGTTCTTATGGTTGGCTTTCATGACTTGGGCACTGTACAGTATGTTAGAGAGAAGCTGTAGAGACATGTCACATGTAAAAGTTGGATTTTTGATGATTTATTCAATTTTTTCTGATTAAGCAAAGCAATAACTGATTGCGTCTTAAAATAGGATTTAATGTGGATCATAAGATCTTATGTGAAGTGAATTTCCCCCAGAGGGTGTACATTTATTGAGTCCATCCGGCACGATGCACCAGTTTTTGGCAAATTTCGGCCCCCCTCAATATGGTCATGTGGATCCCACAACATTCTATTCTAACCTAACACGGTAACACCCACCATAATTTCATTTAGAAACCCCTAAATACCTAAAGAATATCCTGTGGACAGATAACTGCCAAACCACAAATAACACTAAATTCCACAGGGAATTTCATGTTAATTTGTACACAAACATGGGAACTGTGCTACTGGACCCCCAAATACGCACAAAATACCATGGTAGCACAGCATGGTCATTTTGTTGCTTAGGGTTAGTGCATAGAAGCTCCAATTTTTACACTCATTATATCTCATTTTAAAACCTAAGTGCTAACACATGTATTTAGGAATGTTTAAAGGGGCATTTCGTGATCCAGTGGTTCTCGTCCCTCGACTTGCCTAAAAAGTTGAGATTTTTGTAGCGAACCACTGAGCTAAGAGTACACTGTACTACATGTGTACCCATCTGATGTGCAAATTCGATTGTCCTCTGCAAAAATTTTGCAATTTTGTATTTCCTGTCCATACAGAAATTACAGTACACAGGGCACTGTGATACAAACATAAATTTTGCCCTTACACGAAAATTATGCAAATCGGAGATTAAAAATTTTCTCAGGACATCTAGTGGAACTTGAACAAAACAGAAAGGAGCTCATAAATGCACTTTAATGAACAACTTTCTCCAGCGGCGACACCAGACCTCTTTTTCTGGGTGGGCAAATGACATTTGGGGGGGGGGGGCAAAAGTGGAAATTCTGGGGGGGCAAAGTTAACAAATATTGTGATTTTTAATAACCAATTTTTGGGGCCCCAACCGCTGTTTTCCAAAATTTGGTGATTTTTGCCCCAAATGTTGGCAAAAACCCCTCATTTTTTTCAGCAAAGCCCTGGCTAAATACCCTAAAAATAACAGGTCACACATGACTTTTGAACTCGCATCCTCTAACAGTGAGTACCTTTCTTGTTATGACCATGAGCATTGTAAGCACCTGTTGAATACCAATTTTTTCTGGCCCACGCAGTATTTTAGGCAATTTTAAACATTAACCTCAAATGCTCCATAGATGATCTTTAACCCCTGACCACTAGTATCAGCCAACAATAGGATACATGTACAATTGGATTAAGCTGATAAATAGCTATTAGGAAGCAACTAGTAAAAAGCATTTGTTTCCACCTTGTTAAAATAAGATCTTAGGGAGCCTTTAACTGTTTTTTTTATAATTTCGTTTTTTCTGAAACAGGTTTTCAAAATTTTAATATCCTAGGATCCTGATTTACAATGTAGCGCTATGACTGGATATGGGAAAATCCTTTGTCATCTATCCAGTCACTGAGTCCAGTCTAGACAGATTGAGTGTTTCTATGTTTTATTTTTTCCTATTTTTTTTACCAAAATCATTTTTTTCAAGTATTAAACACTTGATTTAAATTTTTTTAAAAGGGAGATTTTATGTACTTTATTAAAAAAAAAACATCCCAGGATGGTTTTGAGCTGTTTAGGACTTTTCATCTAAGTTGGGAAAAATTATTTAGTGGAAAAATTGGGAATTTTCAAAAATAAATTTCAAAAAACACCACCACAAATCATACCTTTAAATTAGAACTCCAAATATATGAGAAAACATGTTTTATCGATGCTCCCCATACATTAAATGTGTAACTCGCCTAGAGACTTCAGTAATCTCACCAAGTGGTAACTCAACTCTAACTTGCAGTTTGTTCCATTCCCCATACTTAAGGTTTAAATGGTAGAGGCTAGTAATTTAGATTTTAAAATAAAGATCTGTACTTTAGTAAAAGGGGGCAACCAAAAAGGCATCCATTGCATGCAGTTACAATTCATATTAGACATCAATGGATACAATATAGCTAGCCTTAAATATAAGCTTCCCTTGATTTGCTACAGAAATGTCAGGCAAAGAAAAAATTGGCAATTTTGATTGCTTACACATGTCAGTTTACTGTAATTGTACATCAATATAAAACCGGCTGAATTTAATATTTGCTTGTATTAAATTCGAATTTCACACTTTGTTTAAGAAGGAATAATCCTCGGCTTAAGTTACTTTCAGTTGGTGATTTTGTACTTCCTATGGCGAAGAAGTAATAAGGAGTGATGACAGTGCCAAGTATCTCACACGTCGCCTTGTATGCTTGTGAATTCAGTTGCGACTTGCCCCCGACTTGCGCAAGTTTAACACTGTGTTGGAAAAGCTACATGTATGATATCACTACTTCCTTCTGGCTGATGTTTCAAATGACAAGGCCTATACAATAAATGACTGATGAGTAAACATGGCTTCAAGGATGGAAGCAAATTTTTTTTTTAATACTCTATATTGTTTTTTTTGCGTCAAATTAATGATTGTGTATGTCCCCATAGACCACTATATACTGTGATTTGTTTAATTTTGTATTTTTTTGTCAGTAGATTAGGCACACATACAATTTACAAAATGACTAAATAGTTTTTAAAGGGGGGGGGGGGCACAAGAAGGGCGATGGACCACCAAAATGTCCCGTAGGAACAAGTTAAATGTTGGAGCTTTAAAATTCAGCAATTTCACTCATCCAATCGATAGTGAAATACTCAGTGAACTTTGCATTTGGTCATGTTTTAAGTTGGGCACCCCAAAAAAGGGTATTGTGGCATTCTTAGTTCCAAAAACTTGTTTACATGCTGTAGTTTGTATTTTATAATGGACGGAGCCGTGTTTTGGTATTATTTTTTCTGGGACATTGCCCTTCCAATTCTGAAGCAAAAAAATATGATTTTATTTTGTAATAATACTGACTCGTTAAGCGTTAAAAAAGTCAGGGGTGGATCCTGTGGCGGAGGAAGCATGTGGCGGAGGAGCACAATGCTACAAATGGGTGTGCTACGGCAAACAAAGATGATTTAGGTCAAATATCAAGGCAGGTTCTAGGTTGTGTCCTTTGACTTCAGTAACCAAAAAATCTAAAAAACAAAGTTTGCGACAATATGGGAACAAGCACCCTCGTGGCTCATTTTGATCAAAAAAGGCAATTTCACGAAAACGCTTTGTCGAATTCGTATAACTTTCATAATGGATGCTTGCTGAATCTTTATCTAGTAAAACACATCTCAATCTTGAAAATAGGTCTATTTCATGTACAGATATCAGGGAGAATAGAAGAAATCTCGCATTAATTTTGGACACCTGTGATCTGTTGTAATGGAATATTGTCCGATAAAAGTTTGTACATGGCTTGGTGGGCAATTTGTTAATTAACATGTATTTTAAAAACAAGTGCCAAAATATTGTATCATCACTGCATGTTTATGAGGGGTGACCACCCATAAACTGAATACCTTTTCGTACTTACTTATTGCTTGTTGACCCCAATTTATGAGCACCCTGTATGGGGGGAAGCCAATTGTATTGTTTTGAAATATGCCGAGTATATGCTATCAGAATTATGTACTTATATAGGGGTAGAATGTACAGTTCAAACATTATAGCATCAACTGTAAAATCATTGTAGTTTGGCCTAAAAAAGCACATTGCAACGAAATTGGGTCCCAACTTAAAAAAAAATTGACCATTTCACTCTTTGAAAAATATTATCTCGAGTGAAGTACTCTCTTCAACTTTTGTTCTCAGCAATGTTACAGATTTCACTCTTCAGATTTTCATTTTCACTCTGGAGAATTTTACTCCAGAGTGAAATACTCTTTAAAAAATGAGTAAAATTACTTTTTATAAAAAATTTTATGAGCAACAAAATTGAACACAAAACATGATGTTAGGGTCTCCCAAGGGGGTAATTAACAAAAACTATTTTAGAATGCCTCTCATCAGCAAGTAATCCATACTCACTAGGTACTAAAACATGGCATCTCAAAAGCCCCCCAAATGCGATTGATATCTTCACCCTATTTTTCTGTAACCCTCTCACCTGACCTGTAATTTTATAAGAAACCTCTAAATACAGTGGCGTAGCCAGAGGGGGGGGGAAGCTGCCCCCTGTGGGGAATCTTGCCCCCCCTGAAAAATTAGTGATTTACATAGGCCATATACTATACTAACAAATTTACTATATGCTTGCCCCCCCTGAAAATGTGTGTGCCCCCCTGAAAAAAAGCTGGCTACGCCACTGTCGTCTAAATACCACAGACATTGGACTGCCAAACCCAGTGGCGTAACAGGCGGGGGAGGGGGGGGGCAGGTTGCCCCCTGATGACTTTGGCCGGGAAAATTTTTTTCAAAAATCATGCTAAATCAGCCGTTTTTTAGCTCTCTGAACGGGAAAAAATTGGCCTTTTGACCCCCCCCCGGGAAAATTTCCCAAAAGACTGGGGAAATTTGCCCCCTCAGAGCGGACAGGCCCGTTACGCCACTGGCCAAACCCTAAAATACCATCAAATACCACAGGGAAATTTCATGGTCACTGATGGTTTGTGTGCAAACGTATGGGAAATGCTATTGAGCTCCCCAAATAACACAGAATACCATGATGGTAGCACAGCGTGGTATTTTGTGGCATTTTGGGGGTGTTGGGGTTAGCTAAGCAGATCTCAGCAAAAACACACACAAAAAAAATGCCTCTTCTTGCTCACTTCTGATCCCAGCTTCTGATACCATTTGCCTTCTGAAAGCCTGAAGAGCTTTAAGATGAACGACTTTTTTTAAATATACATGCAGCTATGCATTTTGTGCTTTCAGTAATTATCCTCCCCATCACACACCAGGCTGACTTGGGCGAGGCAAATGCCCCAGGTGCACAGCATCCTGCAGTGGGCAAATACCGAGCAGTGAATGGCACAATTTTGGCAGTGTGCACCGACTTGTGTTGCTCTGACAGATTGTTAATGTGTCCCTATGGGCATAAATATAAGGCCACTTAAAATTAATTACTTTCTCTCTCATAGCACTCTCCTTTGAAAAGGGATGACATTTTAGCTTAATTACTATACAAATTACGACTGTTTCACAGTCCCAGCTTTTTTTTCAGTAGCAACAGGAGAACAGCAAGGCCCCTCTATTTTTTTTTAAACTTTATAATTTATATAGAATCTACAGATATAAGAGGGTTACACCCTGGAGTTCTGCAAAAACAGATGAAAGTTACTGCAGCTGATAAATACACAATTAGACCCATCAGCCATCAAAAAAATTAATTGACCACTAGTAATTAATGAAAATTGAAAATAAGTTTTACCTCAACCCAAGAAGCGAGGTGGGAGGGATATGAGAAACTTAAGTTTGTTCATACCTCGCTGCACTGTGCAGTACAGTGCCGATATCGATCACTTGCTGCAGCAACTCAACGTAACCTGCTGCAGCTGCAGTTAAAATAAATTTAACTCTGTTGCAGTACCGCAATGCAGTATACTGGACAGAGACCGTAATTCGAGCACTGCAACTTGACCGCAAGATGTGCAAGACAATAGTATGAACGAAACGTACCTGTTTTTATAGGACCTGCAGCTGTAATAAAATGCTATGTAGTGTATGGGCAAGGGGATCATATTTTGGTCCTATTTTCTTAAAGCAAAACATAAAGACTTTATTTCAGCAATTTCACTCCATATCGAGAGTGAAATACTCTTGAACCTTGCAATTTCACTATTTGAAAAAAAAAAATTATCTAAGAGTGAATTCACTCTTCAATTTTGTTCTCATGTTCCACTCTGTAGAATTGACATTTCACTCCTGAAAATTTTGCCCCAAGAACAAAGAACTCTTGAGAAAAAATGGAGCGAATTGCTGTAATTGAACATGTTATAAAAGCTCCATGCAGAATTGATTTTACATTCAACTATAAAGTATTGGGTCCAACCTGTATGTTTCTTCTCTGCCCTCTATGCTCATGTCATCTAGAGGTGCACTTCATGATCCTAGCACCTTATTTTTTATGGTTCAGTCTAGATACATGAGAAAAGGTACAAAATTTCAGTTGATTCAGATGGCGTGTTTTGATGTTATGAGAAATTGGAAATAAATTACAGTGCCCAATAGGCAACTGTGTTGTCATTTCTGTCTGTTTACGCAAGATAGGCACACATACTACTTAGGTCAACGGTTTATGATATAAAAATCTAAACATTTTAGGTTAGTCAGTGCGAGGCTGTGGATCATGAAATGCCCCTTTTAGGAAATATACATGTGGGCAAATAATTCACACATTAAGTTATCCCTACATTGTATCATATTCACATTATGACAAACCATATTATAGCCTTTGTAATATTCAACTGAATGTGGCTGCACACTAAAAAACACCTGTCTGTTCTTTTGAACAGGCTGTCAATTGTAGGTCCCTAAACATTACTGTTAAGTGTTATTGTACAGACATGAATCAACCTGATGTATGAAGTGTTCCAGAAATGGTCAAGCAAACTCCTCCCTTATTAAAAATTCTATTGGTACAACTTTGATTTACGTGATATAAGCAATACACAGAACTAGATGCGAACTTCCAACATGTAGAAATGCATTGTTGGTCTCCGACGTGACGATGACAGCATCGTAGAAAAATTTGAGCCTGTTTGTCCGTCTTCCATAGACAAATAAATGACTGTACAGTTATGTACAATTTCAAGATTTTATATCTCATTTCCCTTTTTGGCAAAATGTCACCATCAGATGACAGGGACACAGGGTGGAGGGTTACATATTTCCATAATACACAGCATAGTTAGGATGCATATCCCATCACACATAATAGATCCCAAGTTGCTTTGGTACATTCATATTTTCATCTAGCCTCAGCACTTCAGTCTCAAACCAAGGCAGTCACAGTACTTTTTCTCATACCGATGTCGGTGCTTGCTTTGGCTGTGTCCAATGACAGAGTCTTGCGTAGAAGTTTGTCCATGACCGCACTGTTTTGCCTGACCATATCCATACGCCACTAGTGATTCCAACTACTAATAACATTAAGTATTTTATCATAAAAACTAAGAAGTCTGGTACCATCAGAACAGTTTCTGGAAGTGGCACATTTTGATGTGATGGTGGACATTTAAATCCATATTTGTGGCAATTTTGTGCCATCAGTAGTTGTCCCAGAGAGGTCTGTTACTTTGTTCATAGAAATAGCAACCTATTACTACTGTAGCTGGGAGTGTGTACAGTACCGAGAATAGCCCAATCCTCATCATGAGCTTTTCAAGTTTATCAGTTTTGTTTCCATCTGCTTTCATGAAAGTTCTAATACGAAACAGTGCAATAAATCCTGATGCAAGGAAAATAGACCCAACTACTAAGTAAAAGAAGAGTGGTGCAATGACAAAGCCACGTAGCGCTTTTAAACTAGAAATTCCTGTGTAGCACACACCAGCTAATGAATCTCCATCAAAATCAGACATACCGATGATGATAATTGTCTTTATTGCAGGAACGGCCCATGCAGCAAAGTGGAAGTAGTGGGAATTTCGCTCAATAGCTTCATGACCCCATTTCAGTCCAGCTGCTAAGAACCAAGTAAAACTGAGCAAAACCCACCAAATTGATGATGCCATGCGAAAGTAATAGAGAAGCATGAATAAGGCAATGCATCCTGGGCTCTCCTTTTTGCTTCCCTGGACAAGAATCCATTCTTTGTTAACCTTTGGTTCACCCTCTACAGGGTCTGGGGGAGCTTTACAAGCAACTTCGTCACCCATAAAAAATCCAATAATGTAAACTAGCGCTATCACAACATAACATCCAGAAAGAAAAATTATTGGTCGCTCAGGATATTTAAATCGTTCTCGGTCAATGGCAAACGTTAAAACTGTGAACAGAGATGAAGCAAGACAAACAAATGCCCAGGACCCAATCCAAATACTTGCAAATTTCTGTTCTTTTGTTGTATTGAAGAACATGTTGCAAGGGGCCGCACAGTTTTTTGCACCCATGAAAGTATATTCAGATTTGTCCACAGTGAGTTCGGCAGGGCAATGGAAATCAGGATCCTTTGACTTCACAGTTGTGACAGGCACAGTCGTATTTGGGGGTTTGGTGGTTGGCAAGGTGATTTTCTCATTGGTGCGATTTCGATCAAAACAAAGTCCTTCTTCGGGGAACTTATCGCATTCCAAACTCTCTGGCCACGAAAAGCCGAATTTGTTCATGAGCCCCTCACAGCCATTCCGTGCACTCAAGCAAAGGCTTTTACATGGTGGTAAAGCCGATTCAATGAGAGTACAAACTGGGGCATACATGGAGCACAGGAAATACTTAAGATCCACTGCGCATTGAACCTTCACAAGCGGATAAAATTGGTGTACCTCGAGACCTGCATCCTCTTGTTTTTGATGGTTCATAAGATTAGGCATAATTGTCATATTGTACGGCACATCTTGACAAAGAGGAATCGTAATGGGTTCACAGCGGCCGTGGGTTATGCCATATGCGTCGTACTGACTAACAACAACTGGTGCTTGATGTAGTATCATCGTAGCGATGCCGAGCAATAACAGCATCCGAAAACCACCCCGATCGCCGGGATTCCACGCCGCCATCCTGACGAAAACTATGTCCAACAGTAAGTGAGTATCCACGACATATAACGATTAAACCAAATTGTACAAAAACGAGGTTACAGTGGGGATCTGGAGAAGATGATGTAGGTTGATTTTACCTCTTCTCCGAAAATTAGTTTTCCACCTGCTTCAAACGTACGGCGAGCTCTACACAACTGCTTTGTGAAACGGCGACTTGACAGGGCCGACGACGTCATCGACAGTTTCACAATACCCACAATTTACCCACTTCCTGGGAATCATTCGTCAAGACGTTTTAATGGTTATACCGTAATGTAAGTTCTTAGACAAATCGTTTGTGTGGTTTTCATTCACAAATACCTTTCCCTGAAATTGTGAAATGCGTACAGTCTACGAAATATGATTTTTCATATTGCTACTTAGATCGGAAAGAGTCGGAAATATAGAAACTGCCAATACGACCCAATATATACCGACAACCAATCCTCTTACCCAAACGGAGCACGTGACATCTTGGGACAAAAGCCACGGCAAGCTAATCTGAGCGAACCAGAAACAGGTGTAGCGCCACATCCCGTCCATAAACGGGAACTGGCTGGGCAACGAAGTGACCCCGGGAAATGACGGCGAACTTGATGGGTGGTATATGGTGAAGAAAGACGGCAAACTGGTCGCTGAATGAAAAAGTTCTTTTGTAAAACTTCCCTCAACACACTTGCCCCTTCATCACTCCGGCCAGTCCAGAATTGTATTTTCTCGGGCTTGCATTGTCGACTCCTTGTGCAGGGGCTTAGCCAGGATTGTAATTTGACGGGAGGCTGAGACTGTCTTTGCCCTAAATTTGTCCAAATTAGGCTGATTTTGCACGATTTTGTCAAATTTGACGGGGGGCTAGCGCCCCTGAGCCCCTCCCCGGGGGGCTAGCGCCCCTGAGCCCCCTCCCTGGCTACGACACTGTTGTGCATCGCGCTGAGCTCCATACCCACACTACATGCGTTATAGGGTCACATAATTAGACAACATTTGTACAGAGCTTAGTTCCAATAATTGTAACTTATGGCATCATCTTTTAAAATTTGGACATAATCTTTGGTGCGTGCCATAAGTTACAACTGTTCTGTGGAGTTCCAATGCCATTTAAGGTTGAGATGTATATTTCCTAAATAAAAAGATAAAAATAATTTTCTTTTGACATACATAGCATCTCTAAAGTCTGTAGAATAATTGTCTTACCAATTTGTAACCGATGCTACAATTTGTTCTCAAAAAAGTTCATGTCAACATGTACACAGGCTGCCAAATTTGGCAGCCCAATGTAGACACAACAAGGGCAAGTTTCACCTGAAAATTTCATAATGTGAATTTTAAATCTGGAAAAATGGTTATCACATGATGCAGAAGACTTTCAAGAATGCCTACAATATAACGTTTATTGCAAATAATGAATATTTAAGCCACTTTGCAGCTGTAAAGTTAGAGCAGAAGCTGTCTGTATCTTGGTTTAAATGGCACTTTCACTACACACAACTCGTCATGACTAGATAGTCTTATGGTAACAGCAGCCTTAAAAAAGTTAAGACTATCTAGTCATGATCATCAGGAATAGTACAGAGCTATGAACATGTTTGTATTTTCTTCTGTGGATCATCTGCTCCATTCAGGTGATTTTTTTTAAATCAAAATAATTCGTTCCTTTAAAATATTTTGTTCCCTTTAAATATTTCTTTCCCATAAATACTTCGTACCCTCAATATTTTGTTACCTCAAATTATAATTTATATTCTGTTCAAAAATATTTTAAGTAATAGTTAGTTCCCTAGAAATAATATTTTGTTCCCTTGAAATATTATTTCCTTCCCTCTAACTTCTAAGTATTTTTCACTCTAAATGATATTTGATTCGAACAAATATTCCATTTGAACAAAATATTTTGTTCCCTTCAATAACATTTAAAGGGACATTTTGTGATCCACAACCTTATCCCCTCGACTTTTCTTTCCTTCGAAAATAATATTCCTGTAGAACAAAATAATATATTAGTTAACTCGAAATATTACATTCCCTCGAAATATTATTTTGTTCCCTTACATATTTTTTCATTTTCTTGAACTTCATAAGGTTTACTAGTCATAAAGTTCATTAATCATAAGGCTTGCTAGTCATAATAAAAAAAAAAGTTTGGCTATTTACCGACAAAAATTCGACTAACCAAATGATGATCAGAATCCTATACAATTTTATGTACAATTGTATGTACAATTCAAACTCTGTGCTTAAAGGCTGACTCAGAGATTTCAAAATATAATTATTTTTTGTAGAAATTAAAAATAGTCAACTAAAACTAAAGACAATCACCTAAAATGCTAAATTCCAAAGTTAGAGATGAATCGGATTTTCCGTTTTCATGCAGTAAACATTTATGCAAAGTATAACAGTGCCATCGGATACCGTGTATAACCAAAATTCCACATCCGGAATTTTAAGACAAAGTTGTGATTTGCTATATAAAGGACTTCAATTTGAGCTTAGTTATTTCACACAGTATTTAATATATGGACAAGCATAACGTATATGCAAAAAATTTATTTGTTTGAAAATTGAGTGCACCCTCATCGGGAAATCTCTGAGTCAGCCTTTAATCTGTGCATTTGGGTGAATTCAAGCGGGAAGCACCCCAGCTATGGCTACCAGTGAGGTGTTGGAAAGTGCAAAACCGGATTGGTGTATAAAACAAGGTTCGCTAGATAAAAGTTTATTCAAGGGAAGACTTCGTAGCTGAAAAACTTGCACACTTAATTTTTTCAGATCAATTACCTATTGAAATTGAGTTATCTTCAGTAGATAGCTAAAGGCCAAAAGATTATTGTCTGCAAGAGGGCACATAGGGATTGCTTTGGGTAGTGTGTCTGTGTATGTGGTCAAAATGTTAACCCTAAACATAATTGCCCACTGTTTTCACATACAAACACACACTTTTATGCCACTTGCATGCAATGGTCCTTGGGTAGTGCCCCACAGTCGTCCCTTTTCACAGTGGAGTCAAAGGGTCATCTAAAGGTCATTAGAGGTAATTTCCCCAAAATGGTCAGAATTGTGAAATGCTTGGTGTATCCACATGGCAATTTTCATGACACTTTGTGACGGGAGTCATGTGACCTTTGTGACGTGACTTAAAATGGTAAAAGTATAAAATGCTTGCCTTGGTGTATCCACATAGGTAGATTTTTCACAACACTAGATACAATGGCCTTGATACCCGGGGGGGGGGGGGGTGCGGGGACTCAGTGGAAAAAAGCGGTAGGGTACATAGGTCAGCGAATGGGTCACATTTTCATTGCAATTAATATAACAAGGGGTGTTTTTCACACCAGGCTACTAGAAAGATGGGTCACTTTTTGAGGTCATTGCTACTATATAAATGGGTCCAATTTCAATTTTGTCGGATTACTATGAAAATGGGTCGGATTTGCTCAAATACAACGAAAATCGATTCCTCTGAGTACCTAAGGACTTGTACATGATCTGATTGACTTACAGGGATATAAACAAAAATGGCAGTCAGTATGTTAGACAAAGTATCAGTTTATAGCTATATTAGAGTATCGGAAGCCATCTTGGGATTTATAAGGAAGGAATTGATAATCAAATCTTTTTAAAAATATTTCTTATGGTTTTACTTAATTTCTTGACTGCCAAAACACCAGGATATAGATACCAAAATTACAAAACTGCAGTCAAAAGTATGTTCACGATCAGACAATTTATTGTATTGACGGCCGGCCATTATGAATTCATTGGTTCGTGTTACAGAATATATGTTACTTGGTCATAATGAATGTTTTAACGAGACAGGCTGAAAAATTACAACTTTTGAGATGAACAAGAGAAAATATGTTGTGTTTGGTGGCCATTTTGATTTTGCGTTTATACAAATGCTCAAGGTTGCTCGTGTCTGGCATCCATCGGATTAAGAATCAGCACAAAAAACTGGTCTAGAATACCGTTTGAAAACATATCTATAAAAAACAAGGTGGATATAGTTAATCAATGAATCTGTAGCCTGGAATAATTGATGTATACCCACATATGTTGATTTTTCCTGACACTTGGAACAATGGCAATTGGTTGAGTCCCACATGTGGTGACCTAATGTGACCTTTGTGACCTCATGTGACCTTAAGATTGTAAGAATTATAAAATTGCTTGTATACCAACTATATGTCAATCAATTTTCAATGACACTTAAATCACAATGGCCCTTGGGCGTTAGTTTTAAGTTTTAGGGGATCTATGTGAGTACCTAATGTTGACTAAAGTTATGACTTTGACTTAAAATGGTCAGAATTAGAAAATGCGTGTATATAAATATGTCAATCGATTTTCATGACACTTTTACTACAAGGGCCCTTGGGTAGTGTCCACTGATCTCTACACACTGGATAGGAAATCACCACGCGATTGAAAATAGCGAGCAGTGAGAAACCGGAAGTTCCACAGAAGGGTCTTTTGCTCTACCAAAACATTCACTCGGTTGACGGGTTCTATGGGATGATATCAGTTATGCCTTTTATAAAGTACTTGCTGGTCAATTACCTGGAAAAAATATCAGCGTTTGCAATTTTATGGGGATGTTGCCATTTTGCCTGAAATTAACTGTAGTAGTAGAGGTTATAAAGAAAGGTTATTAGGCAATTTTGCGACCGATTAGTGATGGTGGGTTACACGTCGTAGCCTATACACTGTACATAAACTGTATGCACTTGCAATGCCAATTTACTGAATATTCTCAAATTTATAACTCCATGGGAATACCAGGATGGAGCACTAAAACCTCTAGTTCACTTAAATTAGTAGTTAAGTCATGAGTCTTTTCACTGGGATACATGTAGAAGGATCACAACTAGGGCCTAAGGGATTAGCTGTGATTTTTACATTGAACACAAAACAGGTTGTTGTTGGAACTGACTAGCTTGATCCAAGTAAGGACCAAAAGTTCGTCCTTCCTATTTTTTAATTCCCAAGTTGATTAAACAATGATTTTGTGCAGTATAATGACCCCATCGAAGGCTAAAAAGACCAATTTTCAGTGGAAAATAAACCCTAATGGGAGTCTAATGGGAGCCCGTTTTGGTGTGTGAAATTATACTAATTTTCAGGTTTTTTAAATAAGGGGAGCAATTTGCAGTAAAATTTATACCCCGTGCGGGACCCGTTTCTCAATTCGTGACTAAAATACCTTAAAATAGGACAAGATACCAAAAATTACCACTTTTGCTATATTGCTAAAAAATACACACTCGGGATTTAGTTGCTGATAGGTTTAGGTAACATTTTCCTATGTTTATCAGTGAAACCAGTCACAATCACAACTGAATTTGATACCCCCAGAACTTCATTATTGTGAATTTTATACCCTTAGAGGGGGTTCGTCCCGCATTTTGCAGCATATAGTCGCTTTCTTTGGGAAACGCGCATGGTCCGCCGAAACAAAATTCAAGACCCCCCCCCCCCGGGAGTTTATTCCAAAATATCTTAATATTTGTATTAATTAGACGTGCATCATGCCCGGAAATCTCTTAAAGCCTGTAAAAAGAGATTACGAGGTGTTCATTTCCAGAAAAGAAAGGAATGCTAACTCTCGTCTAACCTAGCATTTTGTAACATAAACAATTTCTCTGGGGCGGCGGAGGGTGGGGGGGATGGGATACCACCCCCTGTGAGTTTCCTTTTTACACATCCGATTCCTATAAATTTGGGTCCCACAAGATTTATTAGCTTTGCGTTTTTCTCTCCCATTGATGCATAAGGTAAGGAGAAGAGTGAAAAATACATGATACAGGGTGGAAAATTGATATTTTCAATTTCATCAAAAAAAATCATCACGCTCTTTGTATAAAAATAGTAATTTCCCATCAGGTAAGCCCAACCGCATGAATTAGAGACTCTAACTTTTTCTATGTTTTGGTCTTTATGACGTCACTTTGAAGTAGGCTCTAATGTGGGCATGTTGGTACTCATTTTGGTTTAATTATCAATGAAAATAGTAGGATGATAGCATCCATTGGTACCAAAATAAAGTGTCTGTGATATTCCCGGCCATACTAGGCGGTGTTGCTACTTCTCTCCCCCAAGCCCCCCCCCTCACTTGAGAGCGTACCAAGTCAAATGCGGGATCAGACCGGTTGGAAATAGTAAAGCGAAAAATCTGGAGGATAATAATATCTAATATATCTGTGAATCCTACTGTATGAATTTACTGCTATGAGTGAAATATGGCATTTTAAAGACTTTGTTTAAACATTTTGAATCAATTTTGTTAAACTACCCGCTAATACTCGAAAATCAAACCAATAATTGACAAACCTTGACATAGCGCAAGAATTAATCGCCTAATTCGGTCCCTTCTCTGGAGTTTCCCTATTCATTTGTACATGACTGTCGGGTTCTTGGTAGAGCAAAAGGGCCGCATGTGCAACTTCGGTTTCCTCACGTTTGAGCGGCGACAGCCTATCCAGTGGTAGAGTGTAGAGATCAGTGGTAGTGTCCCACATGTTGATGTCATGTGACCTTTATGACCTTGTGTGACCTTAAAGGTGCTTACGAGAGATTTCACATATCAGGTGCCCCTAAAAAACGAAAGTAATGATTTTGGCCTGATGTAAAGATTTCCATAAATAATATCCCAATCGAAAGGATTAGCTGAGAAATGTTTCTTTGGTACCAAATGGAGAAATTTCGAATTTGTATAGGAGCAAATACGACGAAATTCCGGCCTATGTTTTCATGAAAATAGCAAATCAAATCACCTTTTCTCTCTTTTAAGGACATGTATTGTAGCAAATAAATAGGTAAGAAATCTACTGTGAGTGTTATGTATTTATTTTATTACCAATAAGAGGACCGAGACCCTCAGAGGTAAGGCCCAGGAGCTAGCAGACATGTGTGGTAACAAAGACAAAAGGTTTGAGTGATTAAATATGTAGACAGAATGACAGGCAGGAGACCCCTGAAACGCGATTTCTGAAGTGCAGCAAATGGTGCCTAAGAGAGGGGGCCAAGACAAATTGGTACAGGGGTCAAATGTTTTAAATTGATCCAATCAGTTGATAAAGTATAATATGTTATTTGTCGAACCACAAGGATGCAGGAAAGGTATTTAGTTTGTACTATCTACAACGAAAGTTTAAGAGGATAGGCTAATAAAGCAAAAATCAATAAAAAGGATCAATTTACAGTTGTTACAGGGGTTCAAAGGTTTAGTTACTCCAATTTGGATAAAAAAATGGTGCAAATTATTGGTGGGCTCATAGGATCAAAATAAGAATAGTTTTGAGTGTCTCAAATGTTGGCTTAAGAAAGTCGGGGGGAGGAAAACAATGGTCACGCCCATTGAATGCAATGGACTTTGACATTCTGTGCCCCCTACATCAGTAACTCAAGCATTTAGAGAGTCAAAACTATTCCTTATTTTAATTCTGCGAACTCCATCAATAATTTACACCATGTTTTATCTAAATTGGGTCAACTCCTGTCAGTCTGTCAAAACCTATTAATCGCTCAACCCCCTTTTTGTACTTGAGATGTGCTACAAAGTCTGTTAGCTCCCGGGTTAGTAACCCAAACAGTGGAACCACTCTAATAGGGATCCCCTCGAAACTGACCAGAACGACTGGGGACAGTCAGGGGTGACCCCCTACTCTTCTCGAAACAGACTGTGATAACCATACAGGTATGACTCTTCTGTACATGGGGATCCGACGGCTTAACGTACCCTCCGAAAAAGGACGGGATATTCTAGTGGTTCATTTGCCCAGTCCAATGAACCACGGGGAGAGCGAAATTATGTTTTTTACTCAAATAGTTCTTATACAAATTAAATCCAGAATGTCTAATCGATATGATTGTTTTGTTTAAATTACTATTATGACACAATATTTGGGTGCCTCCAAAATCTCTCGTTGACACCTTTAATGGTCAGAATTATAAGCTTGCTTGGTGTATCCACATGTGTCAATCGATTTTTAATGTACACTTAAAATTGTGCATAGTGTCGCATGTGTTGGTCATCATGTGACTGGTCGTTCACAACCAAACAATGGCAGATGGCACATCTGTAAATGATGCATTTTAAAATTAGATTTAGCACATTGCACTATGTAGTGCAATTGTATTGTGTTTTTTCTACCACAACCTT
>JAMKCH010013098.1:0-124026 GCA_023653785.1 Ophioderma brevispina
TATTCTTTCATCACTATCTATTTCTGTGCAGGTATTGTGGGTAACAATTGGGTCGGGATGTACTTTCCCGCCAATCATTCCCTAAAACATTGAAACATATTTGACTGGAGTTAGGTCTTAATCAACGGATGACTGTATCTGAGACCAACTCAGACTTCAAATTCACCTGTGAAGAGGGGACACTAATAACATCCACACCTATACCTTGGATCAAATCATTCTCACCTGTTGAGCTGACATCACTAAAGGGCAATGACCCTCCAAAATACTGACTGGCCACCAAAATGTGTCACGCCATGGATTCTTTATAGGCTTTGCATCAACTTTGTCACCATCCAGCGACACTGAACCTCCAAAACAAATGGTTCAAAGTCTTCCTAACCTTCTCAGACTCGGCATCTTTCTGTTAAGAGCTGTGGGGAACTAACTTGTGGTCTAAGGGACAAAGCAAACCTGTGGGCAGACTCTGCTTCATGGCCATCTGCTTTTACCATCACCTTCCAACGCTTGCCCATAACATGACCTGAATCCTCGCATATGTGCAAGTTACATCTGAATTGAAACCATTCCCTGACTTTGGGTTTAGCCACTTAGATGGACCCTATTCCCCTGACTGGAGGAACCTGACTGAATGTTTCCTTCTTTAGTAGTAACATGACTTGGATGATATACCTTTGGTAAGGCCTACTTGGAATCAAAACTCTGAATTTGACTTGAATTATAGCCCACCCATACTATTGCTGGACTCAACTTGTGTGAGGGCGTAATCATATGCTATTGTTGCTGCTGCATTTTCACAATCTTTGATTCCGATTCATCTCAAATGAAGTTTTATGTCGGCATGAATGCACTGTTTGAATTGCTAATTAAAACCAAATGCCTAAGTTGATTGAAGTCTTGGTTCACTTCCTGGGAAGTGAGACCACCTACCCAACATTTGTTCCTGAAACTCTAGCAAATCGACACAGGAGGTTTGATTCCTGGCAGTTTTTCGACTCGAATAATTTTTGGCCTATAGCCTCAGGCACTTAATTCATAGGACTTTAAGAATAGACTGACTTATACTCATAATCATGAACTGATCAATTGATAGGGACAAGTGATTCTAGTTTCCCAATAAACACAGTATGAAGCAATTTGTCATTGCTCTTTAGGCCACTTAATACTTTCGGCAATCTTCTCGAAGGACCAAAAAATACTTGTCAACCTCTGTTTCCCTAAATGTCGGAAACCAATTGAGATTTCCTAGTGGCATCAAAACTTGAGTGTGAGGAGGAGGAGCCTGATGATGCCCTTTTCTAACTTTCTTGTTCTAATTTTGTTTGGCTTCAATTTGCCAACTTCATCTTTCTCCATTTGTACATCTGTCTCTTTTTCTTTTGTTCCATTGTAATTTGGCATCTAGTTCCTGCTGTTTTTAGTGCCTCTTCTAATTCAAGTTTTCCTTCTCTAATTGGTAGTTGTCTGCTTTCCTTTCTTCCTTTTATAACTTTTGCTGTCCAAAGCCACGGCCATCGTGTCTTCTTGCTCTTTCTCTTCGTTATTTTCTTGTTATTCCTTTGGAACCTATTGTCTTTTTTAGCTTGCATTTGTATTTGGCCATTTCTATTTGCATTGCATTTCTAAATGTTTCATTTGCAAAGCACTATCGGACTCATCCTGAAGTTTCCACTAAATTTTCCAAACACCCCTCATCTAGTAAATATTCCTCAACAAGAGTGTTATCAACTTGTTTTAATGAAATTTTCTCAGCTAATGCTTAACTTCCCTCCCATAATACTTGGCCAATTTCATTAAATGCGGTTTTGAGCCCATTCACACTTCTCCCACGTAACATCTTAAACAACTCCTCTGCGTAAACGCCATCGGGGATAAACACTTCTGTACAAATAACAAATATATAGCACGATATCAAAGTTAAACAAACCAATCAAAATTGTTCAAAAATTTTAACTGATTGTTTACGTGATTTCCCGGACGAGGCCCCCAATTTTGTACGGTCACCTTGACCACGGCCAAAACCACCATCTAAACTACGGATTCAAACTCATGAATAAACTAGACAATTACACTGTAAACTTGATTACAATATTAATTTTTTTTTAATTGTGTGTCTAAATCCCAATTCAATCAAAACATCCAATAGGGGTATAATCAATAACAAAGATAATCTATAATAAAGTTGTAATTAATGAAATACTAAACTTACTACTGGTGTGTGCCGCGAACGCAGGGCTTGCAAGCCAGAATGACCGAACAGATGCCGAACTTGCAAAAGAGTTCATGGCGAATATTCCAGCATAAAACTTCACTTTCCAGTAGTGGGCGTGTCCCCACGGACGACTTGTCCTAACTGAAGAAACCCAGCATCCTAATGACTCCCGAAAGCTCGGTGGTCGACTACATATAAAGTCAAAAATGCTGTAGCTTGTTTATCCTTGGATAACTCAGAGGCCAAGGAATACAAAACCGAAGACGGCTACACAGCGGACGAAAATACTGGAGCTGAGCTACTATACAATGTCCACTACCAGAAGATAGATTTGACTGCGATTACTGTCGCTGTAACTTGAAGCAACCAAGTGTCACTATACTAGGCTAATAACTTGGGAGTAAGATGTTGTAATACTCTGCTACTAACTTGGAGCAAGATGTTAAGAAACTCTGCTTCATCTCTCCACCAGGGCTTTATAATCCTCTCAAAACCATTCTAGAAGGATCTATTCTCTCTATATGGAGTCATGTATAAAATATAGTTCCATTACATCATAAGTCTGGAAAAGCCTCTACCATTCCACATGATAATTATAGATTGGGATCTCCATAAGCAGCTATGCACTGGCTTGTGTACTTAATACAGCAGTGCGCCCCCTATGGCCAGACACATATCACATTGAGCTAGGCTAGTCTGAACCTAGTCTCAAGTAAACTATTTATGTTATATTATTATACTGTAATATTGCAAATCGGGTGGGTGAAACTCGCTTTTCATTACCTGTTGTTCAAGGAATGTAACGTTCAAACAGTTTGTATTTTCGCTCTTGCTAAAACACATACCGCACCATTTTTCATGAATTGTACTGCTCAGGATCCATACACCATGTCAACGATAGCGACAAGTTACAAATGCCGAATGATTTCAGTACACTCAAAATGATTACAGTGTTCCTTAGTAATGACCAAAATGATTAATCGTAAGTACTCAATTCATTGATTTTTATGAGTACTCAAAATAGAGTAAAATATATAAAGGCTTAAAATTGCCACAAATATCCTTAAACTTATTTCATTTGAGAAATGTTAAAAAACACAAAACATACATATGTTAAGCTACGGTAAATTGTGCCAAAAATAGTTACCATTTAATAATTTTACACTTATTGTGTAACGAAGTTTGATTCTTGATAACCCTTTAAGTAGGGAAAAAAAGCTTTAAAAGTAAATACTCAAGTTATAACAACAAGACAATTTGTAAAAAACCAAAGAGGACACAAACCAAGTAGTAATAAAATTTAGTATCTTATTTTCACTTCAAATTTTTGATTAGTAGTTAAAAAAACCTCTTGTAGTAGTAGTCCTTTCGTGTTTTTGTTATGTTTTTGTAGACATTAATTTTACTTCGCAATATATTAATTTGAAGAAAAAATGTAATATAAGGTTTTCAACCACAAATAAATTGCCCTTGGTTTATGTACAAAATGGCCCTAATTGAAACCGTAAAATTTTCTCATTACGAAGCGACTCAGTTGCTTAATTATGCATGACCTTGGAATGCTAGACCTCTGCATCCCATTCAGCAAGAAGAATCAATAAGTTGACCACGGAGTGTTCGAACTACTGAAGCATGAAGACAACGATGAGTTCCGATCCCCTCCTGAACTGTGGCTTATGATATCAAAATCTTCTATGGGAAAGGCGTGGCTAAAATTAGTACTGTAATTATCAAGAGTAGTAGTAAGCCTCACACCTTTTTGTCTTGATATTGCTGATTTTTAACTTTAAATAATTTTCTAAACACAAAAGAATGGCCCAGAAGTTCCAGTTTCTACGATTTTTCAATTTGAACTTAGACGGCACTTTTTAACCCCTTTCCCAAACAACTTTTCGGCCAGGACCGAGGGTGCTTAGGTGCTAGACCAGATTAGTTAGTGGTGTGAATGAAATCATAATTAAATGTTTCTTCATGATTCCCGTAAGGTTAGCGTAATAATATGCGGTTAAGATTTGGTTTAATAGCGGAGGGTCCCGGTTTCTATTCCCAATTAGGTTAGGGGAATATAAATTTCTTACATGATTAATTAACAGTAACATAATTTAGTTACGATGAAGAATGCAACGTAAAAAAGGGCACATGGTACCCTAAAACCATTTTTTTTTTTCTTTTCAAGACTAATTGATTATTTTTCCTTTGTGTACCTACTAATAAGCGCATAAAAGTTGTGTGATTTTGCCGACAGTTGTACTGATTATGACATTTTGGTATTAATTAAAAATACTGATTAGTGATAACCTTAACGATTACTCAATTAAAACTGAATTCAAACCCCGCTTGCAATTAATTTGATTGAGTAGATACAGGCATTATTTTTGAGTTGTATTCGATTTATGTATAATGTATAATATGTGAGTGTCTATCGGCTTGATATAAGAATACAGTCTGTGAGGGCTGAATTTAATAGTTTGTTGACATCCCTGTGATGTTATTATGCTTATATTTATTACTTGGCAGTTATTTGCATTAGTTTGTGCGATAAAATAATAAATTTGACACGGTTTACACCTACACCCTTCATTTGGAGTTTGTTTGTATATAGTTATGAAAGCAGCTTCAGTTTTCTTTTTCTGCATAACTTACATCCACATTTAACATCAGACCCTATAACATTTCCTTTGACATCTCTTGTTTTTGTAGCAAATCAGTATATAACCGAGACAAAGACAGAGCTCAGGATTATATATGTTAGTAATTTTACCAAACGCACCCACTTCCCCCGCCCCCATTTTTTCTTCTTGCCCCCCCCCCCTTCCCCCCACACCCCCCCAGCGATGTTGGGTGGGCAAAAAATCACAAAATTGTTTCAAAAATTCATCGATTTGGGGCCAAATTAGTTAACCAAAGTCTGCAAAATGGGGCATTTATTTACCCCACAAAAGCCAAATTTCACTTTTACCCCCCCCCCTGAAAAAACTCACTTCCAGATCCCGCTATTTAACCCCAAGGAAAGAAGTCATGGCGCCTTTCCGGATCGCCGGTTTACGGTACTGGTAATAAAACACACGGTTCTTCGCGCACACAGCCACTGATACACCCACTCACACCTAGTCCATCTAGAAGGAGGCTCACTTCCCCGTTCGCCCCCTTCCCCCGGACCTAGCCACCGAGCGCCTCGCGCTGCGCGGTCGGTGGCTAGGTCACGGGGGTGGGGCGAACACAGGTGGACGCGAGGGTCCTTCTAAATGGACTAACTCACACCGAGTCACTTTACGCATATATAATTGAATTGAGAGCTATAAGTGAGGGAATGAGAGAGAGTTGAAGAATAAAGAAGGGTTAAGAAAGAGAGATTGGATTTATGCCATGTGCTAAGCATGTACGTGTTCCTTTGAATGTGTGAATTATTTTGTTGTTACACGTATCGCGTACTGGCAGCTCCCTTACACAAAACACGTAACCGCGTCGTGCAAGATGATGAAATTTACCTCAAATAATACAAGTTCACAGACTGGCTATTTTATTAGGTTTTACGGATCTCAATTCCCTTTTTCGGCTTTCCACTCATTTCCTCCAACTTGGGAAAATCTTAGGCCCGAAAAAGGGGTTTATTTATAGTTATTTAGTTAGTTTAGTTTATTTTTTAGTGGCATTTGGGCCAAATGGTAAGTCAACATTGCAAACCATATTTGACTTTTTTTTTCTAAGTTTTATAAACAAAGTATCGACTTGTGAATCACTTATTTTTTGTTTAATGAAATGTCTAATCCTTTGAGGCTTTTTTGTTCCAAAAAATTTCAGTAACAAATAAAAACTACAATTAAAATGCTCCAAAAAACTGGAAACAAACCTTTTTTTTTTGGCATTTATCCTTGTAGTAAAAGAATCCAGCCCCGTGTTCTTGCCATTCTTGTAACATCGAATAAAAATAATAATAATAAAACACCCTAATTAAAACTTGTGTTTGAATATATTTCATTATACGCAAGACTACTAGCTATAATATTACTGCTTTTTTTTTACTTCCTTAAGAAACTCGCCACAGTTTTGGGAAATTACAAGCAGAAATGCGACACAGAGTCATCACAATAATCGCTTTTTAAATGACGTGTTAAAAATCACCCCGGGCACCCTGTATACGTCATCTTTTAAGCGTGGTATTGGTATCTTGTAATCATTAGTTTACTAACAATAACAGCTGTTCTTGAACAAGGGCTGGCTCCAAATGATTGACCAGTCCGGCAAATCGTTTGTGTTTTGTGTTGGTAAATGTTACTCTACTACATATCATTTGTTGAGGTTTATCAATTAAGTTTTTTTATTCATTTATTATATTTTATATTTATTTCCATTCAATCATTCATTGCTTATGTTTTGGGTATCTACCCTGCTTATAAATGGCTTATTTCTGAAAGAATGGAACTGGTCGGAAATTAAGGTACATTTCGTGATCTTAGCAGCTTCATTTTATATATGGTATATAAACTGACGGTAAATGATCCGAGTTTTGCAGTTTCCCCCTTTATTTTGAAATACATTACAGACTCTTTTCACCATGAAGTATACACAAGGTCACACTGTATTTTGAACGTCAATGGCAGACTCGGCAAAAATTATTTCACTCAAATACTACTTGGGAACAAGTTACACAATGTTATCATAGCAGAAATTGCCTATCATGTGGACATTGGTATTAACCGTAGATAGTGAAGACCAGGCTATCACCGCATATACAAATATACATACTATCGGAGTAGTATAATAGCACCTGTTTTCGCTCTTGTAATTGAAAGTGAACAAAAGCCGTATATTAATAGAAAGGAATGCTATCAGCAGTAGATAGCAAGTGATTAACATTCATCAGCATTATATATCAAGTGCATTCAATGATATCGTATAGATAAATGAATGCAATGCTATCACCATAGAACGCAAATGAAGACAATGCTATCAATAGATGAGAAATGATGCATACTAACAGCATAAAAGCAGTGTATGCCAATGCTATCACAGACATAGCAAGTGTATGAAATGCTATCAACAGTAGAATTGAATACATTGCTATAACAGTAGATAGTAATATGATTGAATCAATCAAGTATAGATAGTCAAGTGTATTCAACGCTATCACTATGTAAAAACTAATGTATACAATGCTCTCAACAGTAGAAAGTGATTGCAATGCTATCAACAATAGAAAGTAAGTGAATGCACTGCTATCAACAGTATAAAGTAGTGAATGCAATGCTATCACCTAGAAAGTAAGTGAATACATGTTATCAATGGAAGAAGTGAATGCAATGCGGTCAGCAGTTCATAGCAATTCGAAATGCCAATGCTATCACCAGTAGTAGCAAGTGAATTTAATGCGATCAGCAGTAGATAAATAATTGAATGCAATCCTATCAACAGAAGAGAGCAAGTGAATTCATGCTATCAGCAGTAGACAGTAAGTGAATGCAACGCTATCAATAGAAGATAGTGGAATGCAATGCTTCAATAGAAAGAGAGTGAATGCAAGTGTATGAAATGCTATCAACAGTAGATAGCAAGTGTAGCAATGCTATCAGCAGAGTAGATAGCAAATGTATTTTGCAACGTCTATCAACAGTAGGAAAAAGTAAGTGTATGCAAGGTATCCCAACATAGAAAATAAATGTAATGCAATGCTATCAACAGTTAGAAAATAAGTGAAGGCAATACGATCAACAAAGTGAAAGAGTGAATGCAATGCACCAACGTAGAAAGGCAACGTGAATACAATGCTATCAATAGAAGAAAGTGAATGCAATGCTGTCAGCAGTAAATAGCAAGTGTATACAATGCTGTCAGCAGTACCTAGCAAGTGTATAATGCGATCAACAGTAGATTAGCACGTGATGCAATGCTATCAGCAGATGGCAAGTGAATTCAATGCTATCAGCTAGTAGAAAGTAAGTGGAAGTTAATGCTATCAACAGTAGAATAGAAAAGTACGTGAATGCAATCCTATCAACAGTAGAGAGCAAGTGAATTCAGTGCTATCAGCAGTAGACGCAAGGGAATGCAAGGCTATCAACAGTAGTAGCAAGTGAATAAAGGCTATCAGCAGTAGATTGAAAGTGATATTCAAGCTTCAACAGTAGAGAGCAAGTGTATGCAATGCTGTCAGCAGTTAGGTTGCAAGTGTATGAAACTGGTTATCAGCAGTAGATAGCAAGTGTATGCCATGCTATCAGCGTAGATAGTAGAAAGTGTATGAAATGCTTCAAAAAGTAGATAGTAAGTGATAACAATGTTACAGCAGTATATATCAAGTGATGCCATGCTTTAACAGTAAGTGAATGCAATGCTATCTATCAACGGTAGAGATTAAAGTGAATTCACGGCTACAGCAGTAGACAGTAAGTTGAATGCAATGCTATCAACAGTAGACAGTAAGGTGAAGGCAATGCTTTTATCAACAGCTAATAGCAAGTAATTCAATGCTTCAGCAGAATAGACAGTAAGTGAGTGAATTCAAGCTATCAGCGCAGCAGCAGATAGCAATGAATGCAATGCTATCAGCCAGCAGATAGCACAAGCTAATCAATTGCTATCGCAGTAGGTACAGTAGTGAATAATGCAATGCTATCAGCAGTAGATAGCAGTGAATTCAATGCGATCAGCCGTAGAAAGTAAGTGATATGATTGCAAATACTATCAACAATAGAAAGAAGAAGAATGCATGCGGTATCAACAGTAGATGGCAGCATACAATTCTATCAATAGAAGGAAAGTGAATACCAATGCATAATCAAATAGAAGGAAAGTGAATGCAATGCATCAGCAGTAAATAGCAAGTGTATGCAATGCTGTCAGCAGTACATAGCAAGTGTATGAAATGCTATCAACAGTAGATAGCAAGTGTATGCAATGCTATCAGCAGTAGATAGCAAGTGAATGCAATGCTATCAACAGTAGATAGTAAGTGAATACATTGCTATTAACAGTAGGTAGTAATTAAAGCAATATTAGCACATTTTTTTGAAGAGCGCCCCCAATTTTTCAAAAAACGGTTGCATTGGTAACTGGCTAGTAAACTATACCCGTGAATGGTTAAGCTCTAAAATGTCTGTGTCGCAAACGAAGGAATTTTGTAACTAGAATAATTAATATCGGGATCCCGATAATAATTCAACGGCTGCTGGAAACGGCCTTCCAATATGAAATAGCCGGGAAATAGCGCCATGTACGTAACGTATCTACGCTCATCTATTAGTTGTTTTATTGGTTCAGGCAAAGTCAAGTTAGAGGTAATTTTCTTGAGGTAGCACTATTTCATCATGGACGGACATAAACTTAGCATTTCCAGCTCTGCCGTTAAGTACAATCTAGAATCCCAATTCTAATTACAAAAATCGCTCATTTTATGATAAATACGCATTTTTTAGCATTCTCGTTCGCAGGTGTACTTTTCTACACAATTACCAACATAGCTGTGCAAAATATCAAATTTTGAAAATTGGGGGCGCTCTTAAAATGTGCTAATATTGCTTTAAGTGAATGCAATGCTATCTACAGGAGATAGCAAGTTTATACAATGCTATTAGCAGAACATAACACGTAAATGCTGTTTTATCAACAATAGATACAAATTAATGGCAGATCAACAGTGGATACCAAGTGATAACAGTGCTATAAGCAATAGCAAGTGAATAGGTTGCTGTTAGCAGTAAATACGTGAATAGGTGAAATCAATGCTATAATCAATATTTAGCAAATGAATATTAAATTGATAGCAAATTAAAACTTTGCAAGTAGTAGTCCAATTAAAACGCTAATATTTGCAGTAAATAGCAAGTTGGCGTTTTCATTACACATCATAGGCGAGCTTTAATGCTAATTTTTCAAAACCAACCACATCCTTTGATTAAAATAATTGAAACCCCGCTTGATCAAGGAAAGATCTATTTACAAGACGTACACCATATATCCTCAGCCACCGTAACAGTATCATCAAACAAGTTTTGGACTGTCAATACAGCTTGCAGTACAGCGACCTCATTTCGCACGGGAAGCCGTGAAAACAACCAGCAGCTCTGGAAGCAGGTATTATTAAAATTTACATGCGCAAATGACAACCAAAAAGCTAATTTCCTTTGCATACATTAACTAATCGTATAGCTTGATCCAAACCTGTTTTCTTGTGAATAGCACCTAAGCTGACATATGTTCACATTGTACGTAACTGCCATATTGACATTTTTTCCCGGACCAGAAGAAATCTCTGTTCAGAGAAATAAACACATGACACAAACGGCTTTAATACTAAAAATAAGGTTATTTTAAGGTGTTTATCGTAGGGAGGATGGTGGAGGTCTCGCCGCCATGGAGGATGACGATGATGAAACGATGAAACCCGGTGTCTCGGTCTTCTCTTTAATCCGCTCTGTGTTTTTTGCTTCGCCTACAGTGATGAGAGGTATACACCAACAATTTATCGTAGAGCTTCATCATGGCGGTCAGGAGGAAGCACATCGCATTGCAAAAAGACAACAATTTTGACATACAAAAGCACGGTACGTTGTACCTGCTGTGAATATATAAGACGTCAAATAATAGCATTAATAAAATAACACCTTTACCCCAACATTGTCCAACAGTATACCATGTCACCACAAATCTTAGCAGAGCACAACCAACAATTCGATAATCACTGGAAAAATCAAAAATATAAGATTTTTTCCTGGTCATTATTTTAAGCATTATAGGTTTTTTTTTTTAAATGTGAAATGCTTCAACCCCATTGTGTATGTACACCGGATAGCCAATTAAGGGAAATTCGTAGAAAAATGCCCACGTATGCAACTTTCAGTTTTGAGTCCTTCTTGTATACTAGGAACATAATACCAATACAGATGTAGCTTCTTATTTTAAAAATACGTTGAGGAAAAAAAATCTCTCACGGAATAATTGAAAACATTAATAATTCCAAGGTCAACGCACACGATATTCTTAAAACTTCATTGTCCATTTTAGAATGCCCGTTACCATAGTAACGAGGAAATGGAAGGATTACATTTATCTCATTTTATTAGTGGGTATTGTTCGTGCAATTGTCAGGACTCATGATTTGCATTCAAATCACCCACGTAATTGATACATAGAAAAAAATTAATAGCAGCAATCATAGCAAATGGTTTATAAAGATCTAATATAGCGGGAAACGCTACAATAGAGCAAATTCAATTTGTTACACCTTAGAACCGTTTTATTTTAGAGAGACCGAAGCGAGGGTGTTGTGCATTTCAAATCATTTCAATATCTTTTAAATTGCCAAGTATTATAATTCAGTTTCGCTCGATTTCATTATATTCTTAATAATGGCTAAATCGTTTAAAGGCAATGGCTCATTTTACTTCCGCAAATCAAGTGCTTGACGAAGAGGTTATTTTTCCCGATATGTAATCACTTTTAGTATATATTTAGTAAGAAAGTACTTGGAAAGTTATAAAAAATAGTGACCTGCTCCCAAAGTCACCAGATCACTTAAGGAGAAAGAGCTCAATGAACGTGGATAAAATCAAAGGAAAACAAAACAATATCTTAGACAAATATTGTTTTTGTTGGACAAAAGGAAGTGCAATGTTTAAATGTGACACATTATTTTAAAACTTGCCTTATCGGCATTTAAAATCTGTACATATCTTAAAATGAAAAATTTCCTAATTTTATCCGGGTTTCGTGGGAGAATTTTTACTAATTTCGGTTAATAATCATACACAAAATTCAATTTCTATCTCGCTTAATAAATTACAAAATACCCAAAATAGAAGAAAACCAGACTTGCTTTTAACCTTTTTCGCTTTACACAGCATGTTGTTGGTTTCTCTCCTCAGTCATACAAATCGATTTAACTAAATACAAGCATTGTTTTGTTTGGTTTCATAGCACCTGTCATTTTGACCACATTTCAGGGTAACAAATTGATTATTATATTGACTTGT
The DNA here is from genome assembly GCA_023653785.1 of Ophioderma brevispina. Classification (NCBI taxonomy): domain Eukaryota; kingdom Metazoa; phylum Echinodermata; class Ophiuroidea; order Amphilepidida; family Ophiodermatidae; genus Ophioderma; species Ophioderma brevispina. The sequence goes on from JAMKCH010013098.1 coordinate 12,181, forward strand.
GTGGAATACGAATGTAATTGTGATCTTTTGAATTTTGATTCGCATATTTCTGATTCTGATTATTCTGTTTAAGTATGTGAAGTTTTCATCTTGATAGAATGGCCGGCCTTCACCCCATAACCACATCTGTGAAGTTTCGCACCGATATTTCAATCCGTTTTGTGCGAGCGAAAAACGTGATTTTGTAAGCCCGTGGAGTACAGTGTAAAATTAATATTGGTCGATCAAAATGGGCAATATTTTAGCTCATAACTTCCAAACCAAACATCCTTTAGCTCTAAGATTTCACAAGATAAATAAGTAGCAGCTTTCTTTTAATACCAAAAGTTTGACCACTTCAGGTAAAATCTGTGGTTCTGGGGACGAGGCTATTACGATCGGACCTTTGAAACCGTCTTGTTCATACTGGGTGGGCATATAACCCTTGACTCCTAGATGTGCTTTTTGACATTTCGACCCCAGAAGTCAAAGGGAACCAAATTACAAGATCTTTAGTAGCTATCCATAGCAATGACCCCATGTTCCAACATTGGCGGGTCTAAAGCCTCCGGACGTGTAATACTCTTATTTTTTCGTCACTATAGTAGATTTCAAAATAGGTGAGACCTCATTAAAAGTTTTAAATCTGTCCATTCACCGAAAGAGGTCACGGGTAAAGGTTTATGGTATTCATACAATGTATAGTAAGTAGCTAGAAATGTTCACCTAAAATACATTTTTCACATCAAAGATAGCTTGGGGGTTTCAATTGAAATATTATGATGAAAACACCAGCAATCATTTCATTAAACGTTGTTATTTGGACATAACTTACCTTTGACACTACAAACCATCATTCCTAATCACTTACAGCATAGGAGAAATAATGAATTTTTATATCAGTGCACACATAACACAACCAAGTTTTTATTTAGCCATCCAAAATGGGCCAACCTTGGATTATAAGAGATTAGCGCAAAGCGGATTATGGGTTCCTTAACACCCCGGCTAATCATGGCATAAGTCTTTTTTATCATGAAAAGACCATTGTAGAATTGAATTCATCAGTTTCCAGTAAGCCGATTCTGTGCAGTAATTTCAATATGTTTTGTAATGGCAACAAAGGCCTAGTCTCCGCATGGCCGGGAATTGAACCCTCATATCAATATCACCTCATGGAAATATGCAAGAACTCTCATTTAATTTAAAATCTACTATAATCCTCGTTCATATCAAAACATGTAGGCCTAACAATCCAACGTTGCGAGTGACAAATACGGTTATGGTTACTTATGCAAATGTGCTATACCCCGCGCCCCGGAACTATACCATATTCGGCCGGCCCGCACTCCGGGTCCGCACTATGGTTCGCCTAAGTAAAGCGGGATATCCAATAAACCCAGAACCTTCAATTAATTACCACATCAATGCACGGTGAATAAGCCAATTGGTGTTGTAACTTCCGGCATACCTCGCTTTTTGAACTGTCAATATTTCAGAAAAATTGTCTTGTACTTGTCTCGGAAATAGAATATAGATTATATAAATAGTTTGTGAGTTGTGACATATTTTTATTAGCTATATTTTTTGAATAATTTATAATCATCAATAAAATCTTCATAAGTCAAAGACCATGTCTCCACAAAAGTATCAAAAACCTACCACAATGCATTGTATATTTGCAATGCCAATTGTATAAACATTTGTACTACATTCTAGTTCCAAGTAACCGGTTTTATTCATTTATTTAAATATCTCAGAACTTGGTCGCAATTGCTGTGCGATCTAAGCCCTCGGTCTTAGCCGTTGCGCTACAACTGTCAAACTACCAAACAAGGCTAGTTCATTCCAGGTAACTGTTCAGTTGCAACAGAAATGGGCTATGAAATTTCCGGAAACGGCGACTTTCTCCGGAAACCATCACCCACCTTATTTCATCACGTTTTGTCTGTTTTTTTTTATTCCACATTGATTAAGATTAGTACATGAAAGCATAATCTACGTATAACCCTATTTTTGCATATAATTCACCCCATTATGTACTTGTACCAGGTATATTTCTGTGCTATACTTGTAACATAAATTATTTCAATGTGGGTGTTGTGGACGACTTTCAACAAAAAGTATGTCACTGAGATACGTAAATGAGGTAATTAGGAGCAATAATATGCTAGGTTGCCTTATTTCATATTCAAATGCATTTATGTATCATACTTGCTAAGTACACGCCAAATATATGTATGCGCTTTGGGTGCACTTGTCATATTTATTAACCACGAGTCTATACCCATGTTTGAAAAAAAGGTCTCTCCATTTAAATGTGTGATTCTATATGATTGACGCAGCCCAATTGTTAGCAATTAAGACAAATGAGTTATTAATTATTATCATTAATATACTGAACCAAATCCAAACAAGCCATTGTTGAAACTCCTCTGCATACATAACTGTGAAAAAATATGCACCTCTAGAAAGACAACTACCTGGTTTCCTCAATAAGGATTTTATATTCTCGGGATTTTATATTCATAAAAACGAACATTTGAGGATAGTGATGACCCTATGTTTCCGAGTATCTGCTTTGGCTTGTAACTTTGCAAGTTTGACTGTAGTATGTAAAAGTAGACATTTCTAGAGATTAGATTGGATGATGGATCTGATTTTGGCATCAGATTAGTGTACAGCTTGCCGTGTTTTGAGAAAAATACTAAAAACACAGGATTTTGCCCCAATATTTTCAGACAGCGTTGCAAAAACAATTTTAACTATCATGATTTCTTATGTTATTTTTCCTTAAAAAGACAAATTTGTCTAGGAAAGGTTTTCTCATTTTTTTGAAATAGAGATTACTTTTCCAAATATTAAGAAAATGTTTAAAAGGCGTGATTATTACTGTTCTTCTCCGAAATTTGATTACATATCTTTAGTTAGAAATTGAAAAATGAAAAATTTAGAAAACCGTTCCTAGACCGATTGCTATCGTAAGAAATTTAAACCATTCCTTTTACCTTTTTTGGAGTTATCATGTCTGAAATTTCGCCAAATTTCGCGAAAATTTAACATTGTGAAAATCCGTGTTTTAATAAAAAAAAGGTGACTTTTTACACCATTTCAAGCTATCTTTTTCTCGAATAACTTTATCTTTGAACTTCAAAATTCAGTATGTGCAAGTGATGGAAATGCATCTTTGTGCACTATCGAATCAAACATATTTTGCCTCTAACTCCAGAAATCAGAAGAAATAGAAATTTCATCTGGTCTAAATTACCGCTTTGTTTATATTTTCATATATTATTTTCGTTTTTCCAAGATGCGTTCGCGCACAATTATATTAAAACCTATTATTTGAACATATATTAGTCCCAGATTTGAACATACACTGCAAAAAAATCACCGCGTGACGCGATACTGTGCCTTGCGATTGACGGTGTGAAATGTGCTTAAATTCCCGCCATTAAGACCATGTGCATTTGTGACTTAAAATGGTAAAATAAAAGTTGGCAAAAAATACAGGGCAGGATTGTCTGCATTGGTCAGGATTGTCCGCCTCCACTCTACTGCCACAACGAAGTACGTTTAAGATGTTTTGTAAAGTACAAACGAACTTAAATGTTTCTGCGGCGATATTTCTAAAACCACTAAAAATGTCATCTATCTGTACCTTCTACCTCACTGAAAGACCATTCTTCTGTAACGGAGTGGCCGAGCTTTGAAAAGTGCTCTAGTTTTCGAGTTACCCCTCCCCTCGGTACAGCAAAACACAACCACTTTATGTTGAAGGATAAATATAAGAGAGTTAATAAAAATGGTTTGTTGAAAATATTTGGTGGCAGGGACGATTATCTATTCCACAATGCATTTTGGCTGCAAATTAAGTCGAATATTTTTGTTTAAAGTAAACATATTACAATCTTATTTTTAATTGTATTCCTTTCGTTATTGATATAGTTTTATACATTGCATAAAGGGTTAGGTAAATACTCGTTGTGGTGACATGTGATAAAAGGATTTTTTTGTGAACAAAGTGATTTTGGGACTAAAATTCTAGACCCTTATATGTTGTATAAACAGAATCTATAATACCTAATGTCAGAGATTGAGAGTATGCATCATGAATTAAAATTGGTTTGCTAAGAAATTAATACTCTTGATTTTCTTAAGTTTTTAGCTCAAAAACGTGCCACCAAAGTTTCGACCACACCATCATTTTTAAATTATTAATACTATCTTTCGAATAGAAGGGGTTGCTTTTGTTGTACCGAGGGGGGTGTCGACAATTTTGCAGTCCAACCGCTCCACTATGACTTGACATATAAGAAAAAAAAGACCACAAATAAGTTTGTACCATAGAAAAGACCGTTTTGTACACAAAACTGCACACAAGTATATATTTTTACACAAATACCACCACAGAGCACACACCACACACACACAACACACACCACACCGATCGCGCGTGCAAACACTAACCTATCACCTCACATTATGTTACCCCGCTTATTACAAGTCTCGCAACCTTTCTTGTGAACTCGTTGAACGACGCTATTGACATGCTCATGTCCCTTTAATCAAGCTGTTTACTAAACTGGAACAAATGCCATGTATACACTAAATGCATCACTGACTGTGTGCTCCACGACTTAACTGAATATTTTAATTTAATGAGTTAGGCATAATTGGCCCTTGCTCCAGATCATAAATATAGTAAAATGTGATCAAATCTGATTTAGACATACAGTATTTCCGTTGAGAAATGTTTTATGTAATACATATGGCGCACCATAGATGTCAGAAATATCAGATTATATGATAGTATAGATAGCTTAAATATTTACTATGTAATACCCTCTTTGTCTCTGTTATCCCGTGCTTATTCTATAGAGCATTATAAATTCTTACATGAAGTGTAATTTTAAAGCGACAAGCATAAATAGCAGTGTTGCAGAAATAGAGCGAATGCAACAAAGTGTTCCTTTGCATCGTATCTTACTGTGATTTAATTGGTAAACTGTTATCTGGGCCGTCAGAAAGGTACAGAAAATGTGCATTTTTTAAAATTATTTGGGCAAGCTCGTGCTTTCCCAAATAAATCGTGAGCAAACTGTGTTGGAATAAACTTAAGTTGTTAAGTATCGTGTAGCTATTTAACCAAAATGTAAATGTATTCCGTTGTTTCGTACGTTATTTCTCATTTTATTGTGTTCATTTCCTCTTCCTTAATAGAAGCATATGTATACACCAATATATTCCTAAGAGACAGCGTGCGCGATACCAAAGTCATCAATTACAACTATCACATATATTACCACTAAGTGGCAATATCTTTGCATTAAATGAGGGGTACTATAGACCCTCTCATTAATTATCATTAAGAAATTATTCCAAGAGAATTCAGTGTCGTTTTCAATAGATCATGTCCATTACCCATTGTAATACCTTCTTATAATAATATAGGCTGCGTAGCACCGTTATGGTATCTAACCAATGTGGGATAAATTCAAGCTGCTCATCTCAATGTTTCGCCCGATTACAATCACCTTTTTTTATTGCAATGATCACACACAATAATTGGACTTATTAAAAAAACATAAGTGCGACATCAAAAAATAAGTAAAAAATGTTGATTGCCTTAAAATAAATAGGCGCCTATACAAACTTACTATGACGATAATATCAACAACACAAAAAGAAATGTTCTTATGTTTCTAATAAAATGATAGACATTAAAAGTGAGTTGTAGTTCAACTAATTTTGAATGGTTTGATTGAATTTGATTACAACCACTGAGGAATTGGTTAATTGATATTGAGTCACCTCACTGCTTGACTGCCAAAGATATTTTGAGATGTATTAATTATTCACGTTTTTTATTTTAAATTGGAACCCCATGAAATATCCTGCATTCTAAACGAGACATTCATTCATCAAAGTTCCTCGAAAACAATTGCTATATAAACAAAACCCATTCGCCACCAATTCGTAGTGCGAATGAATGAATTGTGCAGCTAAGTAGCGTTAAACCAACCCAGAAGTGTGCCAAATAGGAATAATGTATTTTTGTTGACACCGCTTTGAAACATCACGACCTACTCTAAAGTTTTAAATGGTTTATCTTTTGATAGGTCATTCTTTTGGAGAATGACAAATACGCATTAAAATGTTCCATTTTCATGAAATGTTCAAAATCAAACAAGCATATTAAAGTCAATCTAAAAGCGCGCTAAATGTGGATAGAAACGAATATCTTGTGATTATGAAAGCAGCGCGTAAGAAGCTTATGACGTTTAACCATATCAGTTCAAAAGCCAAACTCTTATATCACACGTACCAATACTTAGGTACAAAATCTTTCCTATATATGAAGGTATATGCTAACATTAAACAGGTGTGTAATTAATTTTTACGTAACAATTTCTTTCTGCTCATTTGGCGTGTAGCAACACACTTCGGAGTTCACTCATTTGAGATTCAGGCTTAAAGAACATTGTCACTCATCTAAGGTTTGGCTAAGTAAAACATTGTAAAAGGTTTTCAAATTCACTGGAGACGCTCATTTGATATCAAGCTAGAGATCCTATGCTTGCAAAAGCTATGAGGTTTTTACATAAAATTTGGATGTGTTCGTTTTGTGTGTATATAAGCAACTAACGTTGTTGTGTCGGTTAACAAATTATCACTGAATTGGATATTAGGCAAAAATGGTGTCACTCACTAACCATAGGCTACGTAAAGGTGTTTGTTACCTTCACCTCAACATGCTTAGGACCACTAAAGTTGATTCATCTGTAAAAAATATAACAATATTTAAAATGTGCAGGAACAGCTTAAAAGAGAAAGTGATAAGTGTGACAGCAGAATCTCATAAAAATTTTTTTGCACTGAAAAATTGACGGAGGTAAGAAAACGGCAGGTGTGGCAAAAGATGGAATCTCCTTATTAGCGTTGTAGTAATTTCCCGTACAGCAGTAAGACTCAAATATCGATTTTTTTGTCCATGTGCACGTCAGAGCCTTTTTTAAAACCTAGCTTAAAAAAAAAGATAATCACACTTGATATCAGACTAAATAAGGGAATCACTTATTTGACGACGATTGATATCAGGCAAAAAGGTTTGTCGCCATTTAATATATCAGGCTAAACTAACGATGTCTTTCGCTACTTTTGATATCAGGATAACATAAAGGTGGTCACTTCATTTGATATCAGGCTAAACTATGATGTCTTTCGCCTACTTTGATAAGGCTAAAACCAAGGTTCCTGGATGTCACTCATTTAATTATACAAGGCTAACTAATATGTTTTTCATGCTAAATTTGATGATCAGGATATCTAAAATAAAGGTGTCACTCATTTGATATACCAGGCTAAACTAATGAGTCTTTCGCTAAATTGATATCAGGCTAAAATAAAGGTGTCACTCATTTGATATACCAGGCTAAACTAATGATGTCTTTCGCAACTTTGATAAAGGCTAAATAAAGGTGTCACTCATTTTTTTTGGATTTACCAGGTAAACTAATAATGTCTTCGCTAACTTTTGATATCAGGGTATTAAAATAAAGGGTGTCCACTCATGGATATCTCAGGCGCTAAAACTATGCTGTCTCTTTCGCCATAAAACGTTTGATATCAGGCTTAAAAAAAGGGAATGTCACTCATTGATATAGCAGGCAACAGATGATGTCTTTCGCTAACTTTTGATATCAGGGTTAAAATAAAGGTGTCACTTCATTTGATATCGGGCTACAAAGTGCCACTCTAGAGGCTAAGTTGTAAATGTGTGGACTCTTTTTTGAGATCAGGCCCTAAATAAAGGTTGTCAATCATTTTTGATATAAGGCTAAAGAACACAAGATTTCTGTCTAAAGATTAACATAACTATGAAATTTGCATACGGCCATACAACAACTTACCGGTTACAACATAATATAGCAGGCTAACTAAAGGTGTTATCATATGATAAAGACTAAAAAACGATTAATAAGGGAATCACTCATTGGACGACGATTGATATCAGGCTAAAATAAAGGTGTCACCATTTAATATACAGGCGCTAAACTAATAAGTCTTTCGCTAACTTTTGATATCAGGGTAAAATAAAGTGTCAATCATTGATATTATCGGGCTACTACACGTGCAATAATTCGATGGATAGGTAAAGGTGTGGAACTCATTTGAGATCAGGCTAAAATAAAGGTGTCAATCATTTGAGTCAGGCTAAGAACAAGATTCTGTCTTAAAAATACCATTAACTAATGACATTTGCACACGGCCAAACGCATTATACGGTTAACAAATAAAATATAGCCTGCTAAATAAAAGCGGTACTCATTATGATACAGACTAAAATAAACGAGGTTATTTAAATATAAGGCTGAATAAATGTGTAATCATTAGATAGGCTAAATCAATAAGTGTTCCCTGATCTGAGATCAAGAAAAATGTAAATCATTTGAGATCAGGCTAAAAAAAACTCAGTCATAAATATCGACTACTAAAATGTACACTCGGTCACACACATTATATATTGCATTCGACACAGCAACACAACAACATTATAGTCAGGTCAGGCATGGCCCAACTTTGGCACTGACTGTTAAAAGTGAGGATGGACACAATTTTTCTGCTGAAAATGATAGATTAAGGAGTGTAGAATAAGAATAGGCTGGGTGCCACCAGGGCATCCTTGAGCATTTTGAGAAATCCAAGATGGCGTGCCATAAAGATTAATTATTATTCAACCCTATATTATCAAACTGTGGGAGTTGACTAGCTATACTATAGGACCAATGGAACAAATGCATGGGTCATGTACATTAGGTCATACTCCAAATTCAAAATGGAAGCCAAATCTAATATTTTAAAAATTATTGCCATTATAACAGCAAATACCCTGGCGATAAAAAAATAAACATGAAGTACTTGATTATGTTGTTGACACCATAAAGTTATGTCTGATACTTTTAAAGTTGTAACATACGTCAATCAATATGGCAGCCCCAAAAACGTGACTATCTTCACAAATTCTTGACACAAATGTCTCAAAATTACCTTCAAAGATAAATTATTATTGTCAAGGAAACAAATTAGAAATGTAACTATGATCATAACCAAGTGATACAGGTAACCCGGATAAATAAACATGTTTTAGGTCAAATTATAAATTGCGTGCAATATATGTTGAAAAAATGTTAATGTTGAAAACTTGCACATATTAGTTTTATTTCGATTTTGGCGCCATATAAAACCCAAATTGAAATGTATGTGGTACATTGGTAAGGATCCCGGTACCATTCTAATGTCCATTGACAAATTGATTCGATTTGAAGACTGTATATTATCAAAACTTTGTGTCAGTATTTTTTGAAGATGTTTCCCGTTTTGGCTGCCCTATTGATTTGGACGTCATGTTACAATTTTTAAAAGTATCAGAAAACATTTAATTGTGTTCTGCAACTAACACTAAGTATCACGCTATTTGTATCGGCAAGCCTTTGCTGTTATATGGCATATTTTAAAATTATTGTATTTGGCTTCCATTGTGAATTTGAAGTATGACTTAATGTTACAAGTACCATACACTTGTTCATTGGATCCTATAGTATATCTAGTAACTCCATAGTTTGATAATTAGGGTCGAATAGAATATTATCATTTAGGCGACGCCATCTTGGATTTCTCAAAATGCTCAGGATGCCCAGGTGCCCCCGGCAGTTCCTTATTCTACATACCCTAATCTATCATTTACAGCAAAAAAATTGTGTCATACTCAACTTTAGAGTCACATGAAGGTTCTACCTGATTATCCAGTACTACTGGAACAAATGCAAACTATACATAATTTTTTAACTAAATTGTTGTGAATGTGATATAAAAATGCCCGCAGGATAGTAGTATTGATCCTCATAGGAGCAGGATAAACCTCAGGATTCCACCTGCGATGAAACACAATTGAACATCACCGCATCATCCAATTCATTCTGCAGATGCACACTCTCTTGTACAAAGGTTAGCAGGAAGCAACGTATAAACTGTGCGGAGTATACAAAACATTAAACGCTTATCATAATGACGATTCCAGATGTATTTTATAGTGCATACCTGCATCAAAGAAATTCACATTAATGGATAATCGTGGGTCTTCCTATTTCCCCAGTCACGCTCATTTTGTTTATTCGTAGAATAATTGTTCTAAAAGTGACAAAATTGTACTATAAAGTACTGACGATAGAAAGAAATGATCGTTTCAACCATTTCGCATCTTGCAGTTGGCTTTTAAAAGGTCCGGGAAATTGCTTCCAGCCTTCCTGGCAATATATACTGGGCGTGATGACAGATATTTTAAGATAAGCACAAAATTATTCAAATCTTTATTCAAATTTCAAAGAGTAAACAGAATGAAATTAGCAGAAATAGATTATTCAATGGCAAATCAAACATATTTAGTCGCAAGTTGGTGGCTTTTGCAACCAATCTCAATGCAACTACTGGTGTTCATGTCTACAAACTCTACTTGTCTAAAGGCCTGTAATGTGGTTAAAGAGAACAAAGCGAAATTTCCGTGAAATGCTGTTTAAGTCCAGGCATTGTGCACATCAGCTAAACGTCTGATGGTTGTATTTTATACTGCTGGGCCCTCGGAGCTATCTACCCATCATATGACTTAGAAGCGATAGAAAGATCACTAGGTCAAGAGCCTGTCAAGATACTCTACGTTTAAGACTGCGTACGGTGATATTTCACCGTGCTGTCGAGAGACTGCATGATTGCAAATATTGGCGGCGCAGTTTTAGGAGATTTTTAAAGTCCTTCACAGGACATAAATAAACAGTGTCGTTTTGATTTCAACATTAATTGAGGATAGTGAGAATGTCAACTAGTGAAGGTCAATGTATATAAAGTGTTTCTCTTTTGCTTCCTCATTCTCTTAATGGTCTCTTTTTTGATGAACCATAAAAAAGGTTTTTTAAGATCCCTGATTCAAAGCGCCTGTGCCATGAAGATTGGAAGGAATATGAAATAATGAGCATATTTTTGTTCGATCTCGCAATGTGAAATTGATTGACATTGTGCTGTTATCACATTTTCATCTATCAAATGCAAAACACATGAGATTATTTTAAGTATTACGATGATGTCATTGATTTCTAAGTTCTAATTAAAACAATATTCATATCACAACTTCAAGAAAATAGCATTAAGTACATATCTGTCAATTTCCAGGAAATGTATTTCGGTTAGTTATTGAATATCACTATCCTACGCTCTGGATTACTTTGGTAACAATACCGTAGATGGCTACATTACGCGTCACTGTATAGCTTAAAAGCGACAAGACACCCTGTCTCAAAGAGAAATTTCGTTTAACTCGCAACGGAGTCTCAAAAGACTTCTAAGGGGCTTTGAAACGCAACATTCAACTGTCATCTCAGCAACAGTATATGCCACGAATTGCTGAGTGTATTTAGGAAGCGTATCATGAATTTGAGCGGATTTTCCCTTTCCATCGTTTTAATTTGTGCGACTTCTCACATCCTTGACGTCCCCAAAGACATTCGTGCCAGGCATGTCGACTATGAATTTGGAGCATTCTGTTTGCATAATGAAGTAACCAAATATACTGCAAAATGACATTTGAAAAATACATTTATTTTTGGTGAAGACAAGTCAATATTGATTCGAGCTGTTATTAATAACGGGACTTTAATGAACTTTGATTTATGCTTTCATTTAATCTGTCACTCTGAGAAAAGTGGTTTTATCACATTAAGATGTACATATCAGACTGACAGTAAAGAATTGTAATTCTGATTCTGTTTACAAAGTCGACCCCAAAGCAGAGATCTTATCATATCAGTCAGTGGATGGTTGTTGATTCTGGTTAATTTCAAGGCCACGCCCAGATGACTTCCGTTTTGCTGAATTTACTTGCTCAGATGTACGTAATTTTGATATTCTCTTGAAGGTTACCACTGTAAGAAAAATACTCAGACTTATGGTAAGAATTAAACTCGGATTGTGTTTCCCTACGTCAGAGTAGATGAGCGCCGTGATCAGCTTAAGAGCTGCGCAGTAATCGTATCTGCTGTATTTGACATGACGTCAGACGCAGATTTCCGAATTAAATAAACCGAATCGGTACTTCCGGGACTCCTGTCCTTTGACCTTGGTTAATATTTCAGGAAAATTGACTTTTGTACTTTCGATCGAAGAATCATTCTAAAATATTTTTCCGAGATGTAAAATTTTAATATGCATAAATAAATTGTGACAGGTATTTTATTGGCTATATTTTTGGAATAATAAATACATAATTAGTAACAATAATCTTGATTAGGTCAAAAGGCAAATGTACCAAAAAGTGCCAATACCTTCCTATAATGTCTTGTGTATTTGCAATGCGATTGGGCTTGATAAATGTTCTTATTTTAATAAAGTACACATCTACTCAATTGTTTCCACATATTTGAAAACAATCGGAATCTTCAAGCTTTTGCAATTTTCAGGGAGCTGAGAAACCCAAATTAAACAATAACATTTCAAGTGCCCAATTTCGGTTTCAGCTGATATATATAATAAAATCACTATCGCAACCTACCATGCACCTGGTTAAGTGATAGAGAGTGCCTATGTTTTCGGACCTTCTTCTTCTTATCGTGTGCAAACACAGTGGTTCTCAAACGTGCACTAGCCAGAGACGAGTGCAACGTCTGACTGCTTCATTGAATTCGGCGTGACCCTTGTCTTTGCATAGTTGCCCCAACCAAGACCAAGAGATGTTCAATTGTCTGTGGTGCTGTTCGACAACCACAGGCAGTGTCCTGATCTGCTTCCAGGTAACCCCCACTTCTGCAAGGAAACCTTAGATCGGCTGGTTCTGGTTCTTAATCTGTTGAGACATCGCCATTTAGCCGCTAGCCCATGAGGAGTCAGCTCCAGGTGGAAGGTGCTCACCCGATTCAATACCAATAGATGTTACTTGGTTGAGAGCAAGTCTTTCTTTCTACAAGGCAAGTCTCTTAAACTCCTTAGAGACTGTTTCAAGGGGTTGTACTTTGCTTAAGAAAGTCTCTCTGTATTTAAGGCGGTTAGCAGCAGGTCTCTGTTCGGTCATATGGTGTTTCACATTAGATACTTGGCAACTACGTTCTTGCATACGACGGATGTCTGGTGGAGCAATTCCTGCTAGGATGTTTAAGTTCTGCATTGTCTGTGGTACAGTTCCACGACCACAAGTAGTATCCTGATCTGCTTCCAGGTAGCCCCATTTTTACAGGGGATCGGCCGAGTCCGGTACTCGCCATTCAGCCCATGAGGAGTCAGCTCAAGAACTCACTCCTTTGCTACTTAGCCGATTTTTTTCCAATTGCTCAGTTGAGATGTTGTCAAGGCCAACTGCTTTTCCTGGGTGAAGTTTAGCAATACCGTTTTCCAGTTTGTCTAGATCACCATCTCTATTTTCTCGTGATGTATTTCAATGGCTTATGTGTTAGGTAACACCAACGTATTGACCTCCTGCGCAAGCACCCTATGAAGCAACTCGGCTCTGAAGAATTTGCAACATAGCAATACATTCGATATTTTCGTTTTCCAATACATACGGACCTCGAAATTTGGTTGTAGTTTGAAACCAAACGTTAAAACACAGCTAAGTCACTTTTGGAATGTACTTTTGCTTATTTTGTAAGAAAATTGAGCGTTATTGTGGATTGCTTTGATAGTAATTGCACAAAGACACAATATTTGTTATCTGTATAAAAAGTTCAATTTGTCACTAGCCCGGTGATTTATTTTTAAATAAAGACATGCGTAACAAGTTTGGGGTATCAAATTTTCAAAAATCTAAGCATATTGATGATATTATGGCGTTTTCTATGAAGGGCTTCAGTCATCCACTTTGCAGGCATGGCGAAATAAGCATGTGATATGCATAGTTGTGTGCAACCGATTAAGTAAGCCGTCTGTGGTTCCAAACGGTTTGCCCCTGGTAACCAAGGCACTCTTGTTTCGTATTTTAAAGTCCCAATTTGATTGACAAGCCCTATTGGTATTGAGAAGGTATTCAGGACTGATTTAGGGCCGCTTTCTACTCCCATATTCGACTTCGAATATTCGATTTGAAATACTTTCTGTGAAGTCAAAAAGTGTTAGACATAAGCACGCAATTTAATTTATTCGCCTCGGCATAGATATTTTTATTTGGTGTCGAATATTTTTGACGTCACAAAAGGTATTCCACATCAAATATTCGAGTTGAATATGAAGTATAATAAATCCGTCCTCGGCCCGGTTTTTGGTTTCGTATTAGTAGAGAGCAAATTCTTGCATCTGATTGGTAAATTATGGTTACCGGAATAAAGAAACAGAAAACATACAGCATAAAGCTGTCAAAGCACAGGCTGACTTCTGGGAAATTTAAAACAACCCGCTGTACAGTGCACAAACCACATCGCGTGGTGTTTAGCTATAATTTATAATAGATTAATTTTTCGACATTTTAGAAAATCAAATCAAATGATTTGGAAACAAACATCTTACACATGTAATAAGCATTTTTTGTGGTTTTTTTTAATAATTAAATGATCAGAACAATTAACCAACCCATTTAAGGAAGCCTCGCTTTTCCATATCGAATCCAGCCGTTTCGCATTTAATACGAAATTGCGATAATAAAATAACGTACCCTTGGCACCTAACTGTTAATAAACTGTGTGGGCTGTCGGGAAATACTCGGGATTTGCTTGATAAACCAAATTAGAACGCCGCTTCACCCCCTTGTTTTTCAAGAACACTAAAGTCACTGACCTTTACAAACCAGTCTTGTCTGTTGCATCATTATGATGACATTGTGCGATTCTTAAACAGCCTATTACGAGGCCGCTGATTCCAAAGATTTACAAAGATCAATTGCCCATTTTTAGAGTTTTAAATAGATCTGTCAGATGTGAGCTATATGAAGTATTTTGCAAAAATGGAACAACCGAAGATAAGAAAACAAAATTAAGAAGCAAAACCAATTTTTAAAAAGGAAAACAAATATTTTAATGGTTTTAGTGTTGGAAAATTTAAACTGATAATCATAGTTTTTGTGCCTGTGATATTGTAATATTTTACCTGTTAAGAAGAGAATAAGTAATAATTGTTTTAATTAAAACTGCATTTTGCTCTGAGACACTTCGTTTATTGGGCCTGAAGTTCTCACAGACGTACATGAAACCATTTTCAGTCTGACAACTGCTAACCAATTCGTGACAATATTAATTCACATGTCATTTGTTTACATTAAATGTTCAAATTGCCATTTCATAATAATGCTTCACATGACATCCTAAAAGTATAAGCGTTTATATAACTGATAGAAAAATATATTGGATTTGATTTTTTGACAAAAGAGGAAATATAAGCAATGCAATCAGCGTACTTGTTTGCTGATTCGGAAAAGCAAACACAATTCAGCTGCCGGTATATTATTATTGCCCGTGTTTGCGTGGTCGCTGTATTTACGCTCTGTCAAAATTTCATGGTGAAAATACCGTCCGTTTGTGATTATCATAAGCCGTTGCCCATATTTTAAACTGATTTTAACTGATTATCTGTAATGTGTGGTGTGTGTGATATAAGGTATAAATGCCAAAGATGACTAAAGAAATTTACCGATACATTCCATATATTGCTTGATGAGGGTATTACACTTAAAACATCTCAAACTGCTAACGATTTCTTTACATCCATTATTCTCACATTGGACTACTACACCAGTGTTTCATAAGAATTTCGTTATATAATATAACTCAGGTAATAATACTTTGACAGTCTTTTGGTCCCGCCAAGGATGTATATTAGTTTCATTATTGTTTATCATCTCTATCAATGAATTGGTAAATTCATCTTCGTAAGTTCTTAATTCTAATATTTGCCAGATAATCCAACAATACCTTATCCCACAAATCTTACTGATAATTAACTTGTAAATATTGGTAGGTGACAAAAGTTTTCTAACCTAGTTCAAGCAAATTAACACTCAGTAAATGCTACAAAACAACATACTGATCGTGCGAACACCTCAAAAGACGTCCCATTATAATGTTTTTTTTGTTTTAATATTTCATAGATGTAAAAATTACATAGAGTAAACCAAAGCAAATTGAGGTTGTGTTATACAGCGTGTCCTAAAAATGCATTGTTCTTAGTTTCTGCTATAATTTCAAATTATTTTTTTTAATTGACAAAGAAAAATTTTGGCTTATAATTCGTAATTCTATTCTGTTCCTCCACCCACTGGTTTTTTTTATCTGATTTCTTCAATGGTTTTGAGAACAAATGCGATTTCATAAGGGCAACACGATTTAGAAGCCGTTCCCATTTGCGATGAATACAACTACAACGGATCACAGCATGCCTTTAAGTATAATACGTGAGGTTCGCTTTATTTCTCTTCCGCTGTGTCTTTCTTTATTTTACCACTCTTTATTTTGGTTCAATTAACTTTGACAATATAACCTTGTCAACTAATATTAAACATTTAAAGACCACCTGTCTTTGACAAATAAGGGAAATGTCCTCTTGTTCACCAATGAACATCTTCTAGTGTTGATTTAACTAACCAGTTGATTTTCAGTGGTTACGGTTGTTTGAATGGTTTGTTCGTTGGTTGTTTTTCTAATCAATGTCCATACCAGAATAGGAAGTCGTCAACATCCATAAATTGCTATTATAATCCCATCCGTTGCAAGGTAAACCCTTTAATTTTGGGGCCAAATTGTTAATTTACTATTCTAAATGTGGATGTAGGAAAACACTGTCCATACATAAAAGACCGTGGATAAAACAATACCAACACAAAATATTTTAGTATTTATTTTGAAAAACAACAAAACATTTCTACCCGGAGCCATGTTTTATGCAAAATTTTTTCGCCATCTTCTACATATTCAACCACGCGTGATGAAGCTGAGCTGCGTGGCACATAACCTATCTCAACCCTTATGATGAAGTAGTACCCAGCAGAGATATGAGCATTGATAAAACCACCTGTATCATTCAAAGATATGGTATGATGAATACTGCTATCAGCAGTAGTAGATAGGGGATGAAGAACTACTCCTGTCAATAGTAGATATGAGTATTGATGAACTTCTGCTGTCAGCAGTAGATGGATGGTGAACTACCTGGATTCAGCAGTAGATATGGGCACTGATTGAACTAAATGCTATCAGCAGGAGGTATATGAACATTTGATGAAATACCTTTTATCAGTTGTAGATATGATCATAATGAAAACACATGACTATAGCAGTAGTAGTAGATATGAGCATGATGAATACCTGCTTTCACGCAGTAATTGAACTCTATTAATATAGCCGTACCTTAATGTGAGGTTCACATGATGTGTAAGCCGGACGGAGAATGAAAAATAGGGGTGTTTGGGTCCCTTGAGTGGTTCTATGATTACAAAGCAAAGAAGGTTGCACTGAGAAAAAAAAGGAGGTTGAGGGTTGGGACAGATCACATGAAAAAAGATGTTTTTGGATGTACAGTTTGGCAAACTTGCAATGAAAGGAAGGTTATCGACTGGCAGTTGATATTAGCCATCATATAGGGAAGTCCCCCCCCTGGCCCTGGAGCCCAACACACAGCTGGTATAGTTGAGGCGATTTATAGTGCCACTAAGACCTTCCCGACTTAATTCCACTCAGCCTCTGCACTCTTCTGAACACAGAGCATACCAAAGGGGTTGGTTTGATCACTATTAAACATGGGCCTTAATGGGGCCAAGGATTTATATCGGTTTCCAAAACTCATCAATCGGTTCACTTAGATTGAATAAATCGGCCCATCATCCATTGGGAAAATGAAACTTAGGAAATATTTCAGATCCCTCTGCTTCCAATTTCAATTAGCATTACATCCTTCAGTAATAAGGAGTGTGAATAGGGGCGCGCTCCTATGGTGTAAACACCGCTATAGTATGGTACACGGAAACTGTACAAAGGTCTTCAATGTTCATGGCAGAAGAGTGAGTAATTATTTAGGATGGTATGATGTGTAATTCAGAAATCATTTGATCAGTTACATAACATTTAACAATCATTGGTGCAAACCATGGGACTGGTAATGATAGGTCTTTCTTCTGTGTTCAATATGTATTACTTGAATACAACGAATGTGATTCTTGAGTGTGTACAGTAAACACTTGTTTCTTGGGTGTTAAAGGGACACAATGGCATTGAAAAAAATATTCAGATATAATGAAGGCACTTTAATAAAAATCTCTCCACAAATTTAAAACAATTAGGGTGCTTACAATTTGTTTAAAAAAAGAGAAAACATAACGAAATTTCTTTGTAAGGCCTCGCTTTCTCAACCCAAGATGCTGACTTTACGGCCAGATTTTCTCAACCTGAAAACATGCAGTCAGCAGCTCACACAACATTGATTGTGTATGTGCTAAATCCCCCTTTTATATGGACAGATCAGGTCTTACTAAAAAGCCTGCACAACAATGCCTTGACTCCTGTACTGAATACTTTTGAATTGTTTCACACAGCATGCTAGATACACTATCAATTCTGGCAGGGATTGTCACACCTTGAGTTTCCATGGCAGAAATTGCCATATTGCCACAAAACTCTTCTACTGTTTTTCCTGTTTTTAATAATATAAACATCCAAATTGTTTTCAAATTTATGGAAAAAAAAAAAAAAAAATGGTTCGTCAGGGTCTATTTATATGTCTGAATATTTTTCATGCCATTTGGTCCATTAAAGAATTTCTAAGACAAGTTTAAGATAATCATATGGAAAAAAAATACAGTATGTTATTTAAAATGTTGCGATCTGAAATATATCTATCCAAAGCTTTTTTATTGGAATGTATGAAAGTGATAGCCTAATAAAGTGGGTTTCATTTGTAAACACTGAATGAAACACAACAATGAAAATAATATGATGTCCTGTTGATTATGTTCAATGTGTTGATGAAAAAAAAAAAAATGCCTTTTTTTTTGTGTTGGATTCTGCCTTTGAAAATATTATTGGTCTGTGGTTTAAGGAAATGTTTCTGTTTCTTTCCAATATCAATGCACTGTATTTAACCAGATACAATTTTTGAACAATTTGTGGGTTTTGTTTTTTTACAGTGAATGGTGGAGATGAAATGAAAAATATATAAACTAATTGTATGACACCAATGATCATGTTGTATTGACAATTACTAGTGTTATAGACAAGCATGTTTGGGATGAGGGGGGAGGTACATTTATTATGTCCCATCTTACAAAATTGCGTTGTCCAGCAGGTTAGGAGGGTTCCTCACTCACCGCTTTTCAAAATGAGCCCGTCCTCAATCAGCGTTCAAAAGTGACCTTGGCTGGCCCATAACCCCATAGTACAAAATTGCAACATAAAATGATTTAAAAAAAAATTATATCAGCCGAGAAAAAAAAAATTTCATCTCAAACTAAACTTCCTAGCCCCCCCCTGGATATCTAATGGTGGGTCCCTTATTTACTAGAAAATTCTATGTCGTGTAGTAAGAACTTGTAATTTCGTCAGTGAAGAGTGCTTTCGCCAATATTTACTCGACAGCTTTCTGTTATGATGGAATAAGAAAAATATATGAGAGAATGACCGTGAGCATATACGAAGGTAATTACCACTTCGAAGCCTGTCTATAATTGATAGCGCATTACTTGCGTAACGAAAATTCAGGCATATTGCCCCCGTCTTTGCAAATGCGGTAGAAAATGAAGCATTTTTGTGACTACATTAAGATTTGCTTAAAAATATTTTGGTATGAGTACTAACATGGGTATTCTTTTTAAAAATAGGTTTCGAAATGCTCGAGTGCAAATTAACAGCAAGAACAATCGACGCCAAAAAATTGCGACTGTTTCGTGTGAAAAATAGCTGCAAAAGCGTTATCCAATCCATAAGAAATCATGGTGAGCTTTAAATTAGCAGGTCACGGCTCTTCTCTCTGGTCGTAAAGTATATATTTCTCAGGAGAATTTAATCAAATTGCTTTGCATATTTCAGACTTTTATTTCAATAAACAACATCTTGCGGGTATGGAATCATTGTATAAGATCAGTTTCCCTTGTGGGTCCTCTGTCACTTGAATTCTTTCTGGATTTTCCCCTGTAATTACCAATAAAAGAAATCTCGCATGGCTAAATCTAATTTTATTTCTTGGAATTTTCATGCATATTTAATTCTTTTGTCTTCATTTTAGTTTCATAATCATTTTTTTATAAACACAAAAGAGGATGTATTACGTGTATTTAAAGGGGGATAACCCGACCCCATAGAGTTTGTGTAAAATTAATATTGGTCGACCAAAATGGGTCACATTTTCGCTCATAACATCGAAACCAAACATCCAATTGCCCTAAGATTTCACAGGATAAATAGGAAAAATAGTATCTTTCTTCTGATACCAAATATTTTTGACCACTTCTGGTAAAATCTGGGGTTCTGGGGATGAGGCTATTAGTGACCGGACCATGACCCTTTTAACGATAAGTAGTGTAACAGTGCGTGATATCTGTATAAAATATTTTAAAGTAATAAGGCTCCCCTTAACCCCACCATTTACAATAATGTGACCTGTGATGTAATTGACAATTGCAGTCAAACTCTCTGGAGACACCACAAGATCCGAAGTGCAGAGGCCTCATTGGAATGCTACAACCATTAACATATCTAGAAACTGTCCTAGCGGACTTGCAACGACCTTTCATTTTTTCTTGATCAAAATACGAACAGATTCTTTTCAAAATATGAGATTGTTTAGTCTCCAAATTATGTTCATCCTTAGTCAACCTTAAAGAAAGGTAAGCTATGTTTAGTGGCTTGTCAGTATAGGAAATGTGTTAATATTTTTCGGTTATGAAGCGTTAGTGATTTATTATCCATCATTATTGGCGCGCAATTTGAACGCCAGAAAACTAGCCATGTTTTTTCACACTGAAAGAGGGTATGTCCACTAGTCCATATAAGCTAACGGCGACTTTGTTGTCTGGTGTAATGCAAACGGTCATCCACATATGGTCAATCAACTACCCATTGCAATCTCAATTTGCATGTGATTTAGCATTGTTCAATGGCGACCATCTACTTATTATTATGTTACAGTATTGTAGGAATGATGAAACATGTCTTTTATATGTTACGTCGAAAGATTAAGCAATGATGATGATGAGATATTAATAAAATTCATGAATTCTGACAAATTTGTAACGGAAACCATTAAAAAACCACTTGATCCCTCGTATAGATAGATATATTACTATATTTCACCATACTCAGTAACAGTGTATAGTACGGGATTGAGCGACCTATTTACAACTACGGCTCATGGTGACCTGCATTTCCGAGCCACTTTTTAAAAGTATCCCGAATCGGATAGATTTTAATTATTGTATTTATGATAACAAATCCTTAGCTAGAAAACTCGTTGTTAACAACGTCAAGAAGATTTTTCACGACATCTCTAATATAGTATTAAGTTTGCATATAAATAAAAGTGAGTCACAACGTTAAGTGAACATACAATGCCACGGAGTTCTTGAATAATGTTCATATTCAGTTGGCCTCAAGGCCTCAGGTAGAAGTCATGCAAGAATAACATTAACAACGTTCACCTGGTATGTTTCAAATTCAAGTATTTCCAGTTCAGACGAGACAGGTGAAATAAATAACAGTGTAACAATACTGTCACCTGGGTAGGTGCAATAAATGCAATGTAGTGCGCGCGAAACAGGTGTGAAGGTCGATTTCCCTCTCAACTTTATCTAACAGTTTTTTCTCGCACATTCTTCCCATACACACCTTGTTGACAAGGGTTTGGGGTCAAGATTTCAACATGTTTAACTGGAGAATGCTGAAGGCGCCTGATCATTTAAGTGCTCAAACATCAGGATGTCGTTGTTCTGTGGGTATGTGCCAACAAGGTTTTTTCGCTCTCTTTGTGGCGTTAATTACACCCGCATTCTCTTGCGTTGAACTGTATGGTTTCTCCAACAGTTCTACCAAAGGTACATGAAGACAAGCCAATGTTTTAAAATGTTTTGGGCCACTTAGATTTAGTCCATGCGAAGCCTCTTGAGTAGATTGATAAAGTGCTTTATACATGAATTTTTTTTGTGGTTGACTGTTTTTTGTTATTACACCGTTGCCTTGCCATTAAAAATAGTCGATGGCCATTTCCTTCAATTCGGCTAAATAATTCCGGTCGTATATAATTTTCGATTTTCAATTTTGGTGATAAACTAAACTTCATTACAGGTTTTTCCCATGATCGCTACATACAAACTTTATCAAAATGAATGGAACCTACGACTTGTAATTTTGCCGATTATTTTTCCACAATATTATGTACCGTTGTAAAAGGAGATATAGTCCGCCGGGCTCCATAGACGACAAGGGAATAAAAAGTGAAACTAATGTTGCGTGAAGAGTCAACTGAATCGATTGTCCTATTTTTTACCGTTGTAGATGGACTATGAGTCCGACGGACTATAAAAACTTCTACAGCGGTTATTTATCATTTGTTTCAATATTTCATATCACTGTTATTTCAAATTATAGTAAGAATTTTTGGTCCTGAAGTTAGCACATTCTGTTCAGATGTCACATGCTTTTGAAAGCGTAGATATTGATTGAGGGCGCCTAGTATACAGTGAGCAGTTAGCATGTTCAGCATGTGTTGTATGAGTAAAGCCATAACTACGTTAATCTTTATTTGAATGACAATAGCTCTCAGATACGACAATCTATCGTCTTCATATTATGAGACCAGTTTACAATGCCCTATTCTAGTATTAGTAGCACAAATATTCACAATATTTTTGAAAATGTCGCATGTCCCGGTGTGAAAGCAGATATAGTCCGGCGGGAGCCACAGTCCGGGGCTCCATAGACGATAACGGAATAAAGCGTGAAACTAATGTTGCGTGAAGAGTCAACTGAATCGATTGCCCTATGAGTACGCCGGACAATAATTACTTCTACACCTGTTCCAAGTTTTTGATACATTTTGTACAACCGGGGTGTTAAATGAATCGTGTATATATAAATATACCGTTCTGATGCTATCGCAAGGAAAGCGAAGGACACCTTTCCGACCTAACACCTATAGATAATATCAATCGCTCCTCTACCAACCCTGGCTTGATAGCTCAGTTGGTAAGAGCGTCGTGCTAGTAATATGAGGCTCGCCGGTTCGAATCCGGCCAAGCGCACATGTTTTTTTTTTCAAAAGTAACGTGAGCTGGCCATCTCCAGGGAAAGATTAATAAATATACATCCTTGTCTACCTGGAGAACTAAGTAGTTAAAAATTTCAAAACTGGGGTGTTAATTCACTCATCATCTGTTGGATCGATATTTTTTAACTATCGAAAAAGACAAAAGCAATAGCATGTGATTTACTGTTCAAAATTGACCAAAAAACATATGTGAGGTGCACAATGACTGTGGCAGTGATGTCCCCGCCTAGGTTGATTGATTTCATACCATGTAAATATATCAGTATGTATGAGTATATGCAATATTCATCCTCTTAAGATGATGGGATGCCTAACCTCCGGTTGACCTACAATCAATAGAGATTGAACATGTTCTATTATGCATTACAATAACAACTCACACAAGCCGCTGGTTCCGACCTAGTGCTGCCGGACAACCAAATACGGTAATTCGACGTTGCCCCTAAGTCCACATGACGTGTATAACAATACTTTAGCGTGTACAATGCCTTGACACGGACATTTGTCTGGCTTTGTATTTAACCTTTAAATTCACTCGAATGCGTATAAACAGCTGCGCCATGCGATATACAGTACACCCCCCTACATTCTCTATCGGCAGTATCATATTAAGAGCAGATTAAATGGACACAAAAGTGTGGCTTAACAATTGATAATATTTGAACTTTATTTTGGAATGTACTCGGCATGTCATGTTTTGACGTATTCCTTAATGACCCACGGTCATTTAAGAATCCGGGAATTATAAGACAAACATACTACACATTAATAATTCGTATGTATATACTACGCCAAATACGGAAGTTCGTGCGCTGCTTACTTTGGGCGAATTAAAAAACATTAAATTTGATTTCATCTGAATTTTTATTTTATTTACCTTAATATATCAGCTACCAAGGGAAATTTATGGAGTGAAAGATTATAACAGTAATGGCAGTGTTACATGGTCTTAGCGATGTGTAATAACCGCATATAAGTCATGGAATTATATTTGACAGTACAAGGTGTAACTGGGGGAGTGCCATTTTTTACAAGGTTGAAAACCTATGACGTCACTGCCATTGTAAGTTAATTATATGTGTTCATATCATTATTATGCTATTGTATACACTCATATTAGATAGTCTCCCGTGTTCTGTTTAACACCTTTGCTACGTTTTGCTAGGGGTATGAAAACAAAAAAGGCAGGAGCGAGACATAATGCTAATGTGGTTGTGAATTGCATATTTCTGCTGAAAATTCCTACAAGCGCTGTGATATTGTTTTTATTGCATTGTGAATATATTGTAATTCTCACTATTTTTGTCCAAATACTTCAAAACAAATTAATAATCGAAGGTCGTTACACGTCCAGTATAGGCTTTAACTAAATTATAAATTCTACACGCTTAAAACAAAAATAGTCATTGTGATCATCAAAATGATCAAATTTGATTCAGTTTGGTCTAAATTGTGTCAAAAAATTTGACAAATTATTTTGGTGAGCTCCCCGATGACTGATCTGTTTTTTACTTAGTAATTATTCCCAGTTCACACAGAACATTTTACAATATTTTACCATTCTACATTTTTTAATGTTATAAAATGTGTTAAATGTCGGATCTCAGAACGGTTTTGAAAAAAATATTTTCTATTTAAACCCAAATGTCTTTAAAATGGACATCCTCTTCTTATAAGAAACGATGATACACCACATTGAACACTGTCCAGCGTGTCTCTTCATCCTGGAGTAGTTTTATCTTTGCATACTAATGTAGAGACGGTGCTTCGCTTTGTTATAAATATATTCTTTCCGACAAGAATACCTACTTCCAAAATGTGGTTGATACACATCTTAACAAATGTCCAAAATCTAGGTTAACGGACCAGATGGTTATCATTTTGAAACTAATACACTGTGTTTGTATTACTAGCGTACATAAAAGGTCATCCTATCTTCTATAAATTCATGTCAACCTTAATACAACACACTAATGCTCAGATTATTGTGTTTTGTTGGATAAAAGAGAAGAGTATAAATGCGACATAGATGCGATATAGTAGATTGTCAAGCATTGTCCACAGGAAACACTGAATGGGCTTTTACTTTAAAACTTTTTTAAAAGCTTCTTTCATTTGTCTGAAAGTTTAAGTCTGATTGAGCTCTTTGGGAGATTTTTGATGTAACCTGTCCGAGCGTTAGAGTATAAATAATCTGGCTTAACCGCTCGTTTTCTGAAAGATATTTTGAGTGTTCGGATACATATTTTTATTTATTTTCCTTTTGTTATTCATGGTGTAAGTCAATAAATGAGGCATCGTGTTAACAGCACTCAAACTGCATATCATCTGTGTCGTGGAAAGTACTGCGATTGGAAAAAGGGTTCAGTGGGGTGTGGTCTTTTTTGGACATTAGACAGGTTCAAATCTATACAAAAGATGTACAACCGTTGATAATTTTTGGTTTTGTTTGGAAAAACTTTGTAATTTTTAAAATACGACCAGAATTTTAAGCTTAAATATCAAAATTAAAATTAATCATTACAAGAATATGTAAACAATGTGCTTTTTAAGTTCATAACCCCTCACAAATTTAACATAATTGGCAGTCAATTTATATTTCATTTCTATTGTTCAATTGTCCATAGCATACTTAAAGGGACATAATGGCATGAAAAAAATTGACAAAATGAAAAGGACCCTTATTGAAATCACTTCCACGAGTTTGAAAACAATTTGGATGTTTACTTTCTGTAAAAAGAGGAAGAGTTCCAGGGGGAGGTGGCAGTTTGTGCCAATTTCTGGAACAGAAAAGCAAGGTGTTCACATCCCTGACATAATTTAGTGTATCTAGCATGTTTTGCGACACAATTCAAAAGCATTCAGACCGGTGTCATAAACTACCGTGTCCGCGTGACTGAGTGTCCTACCACCCATCTGTCTATTGTGTTCGCCATTGAGTGCTGTATGCATCGTTTGTTTCAGCACTGTACCCAAATGGCCTCGTATACAAGGTCACGGTTTATTCCGTACATGTTGCTATGGTAGCTATACACTCTCTCATGGGGGACACTCAATTTCTTTATACCGGGATTCAGGCATTGTAGTAACATATTGGGTAGACGTTTCATATAGAAGTCCCATTGATACAAATGAGGTATTACAATTGATTCCGTCATGCGCTGTATGACGTTGTGCAGTAGCGGTTGACGGAATGAATGGCAATACCTCATTTGCATCAGTGGGACTTCTATATGAAACGTCTACCAGATTTTGATCTGGCAAGTGAAAGATGGATTAGCCGGGATTAGCACATATACAATAGCAATGGTCTGTGAGCTGGTGACAACATGCTTTTCAAGTTTGGTAAATGCTGGCAGTAACGTCAGCATCCTTGGGCCAGAATTGCCACAAACTGCCACCTCTCCCCCCCCGGAACTCTTCCTGCTTTTACTGTTTTTACAGAATGTAAACATCCAAATTGTTTTCAAACTTTCAAAAAGTGATTTCAGTAAGGGTCCTTTTCATTATGTCAATTTTGTTCATGCCATTATGTCCCTTTAAGATCAAAACGTTTGTAATACGTGTTGCGGGACCATAGAAATGAAGTGTTTTTGTTTAAAAAATGGTATGAAAACGTTTTACAACAGTACCCGATATTATATCAGGCTCCAATCTATTGCAATTAGAGCTTTAAAACAGAGAGAAGTATTATATGTGTGTTCGCCAAAGCTTTTCCCCAAAAGAGTACGTTAATTTGCCATTGTGACTAAAATACCCTTCTCTCATGACGTGGATAAGTGAATTAGTAGGAATTCACGTTCTCTATTATTGTTTAATACTTGACTTATTCCGTTATACAGTCTGAACCCATACCGCTGGGTTTATTTTGAACAGAATCTTAAGAGCTTTGCTAGACAAGCATTTTAGGCAGCGGTGACAAATATTTACCTGAAACATCAAAGTTGCACTTTTTAGTACACAAAAGGAAATAAGATCGGGTACTACTGAGAACGCGGGAAAATAAAAGACTTTTATGCGCGGCAAATAAGAAGGTGATAATATGTGTTTCTAACTATCTAGCTCTGCTTTCAGGTTTATTTGAAGTCGAATAAATTATAAGGGCGTATAAAAAATTGTGAAAGCTGGTAAATATATAGAGATTAACATTCTTTTATGCTGCACACGAAATCACGTTTTCCGCTAGCAGCGTCGAAGGCACAGTTGGTATTTTTGCATTGTTCTGTCTAAACACTTAGCGAAAACTTTGAACGTGGCCCAGAACAGGAAGTCAGTTGTTTTAAGATGGCTCCAGAAATGACACACGTCATTTCCTGTGGCGTTTCAGAAGCGTTAGTCGCTACATTCGTCATAAGCTAATAAATTACAAAAATGCACGTGTTTTTATTTTTGATCACATTTTGAAACTTGTCTTAGAATAGCTGGATTAAAGTTGTTTATTGAGCCTGAAGAAGGGAGTAGGTAGACCAAATAGCAGGGGACTG
Source organism: Ophioderma brevispina (assembly GCA_023653785.1). Lineage (NCBI taxonomy): Eukaryota > Metazoa > Echinodermata > Ophiuroidea > Amphilepidida > Ophiodermatidae > Ophioderma > Ophioderma brevispina. The sequence continues at coordinate 39,912 of JAMKCH010013098.1, forward strand.
TAGTGAAAGAGTGTGCGGATTCCGGATCAAATTGTGAGTTTTTGCACACAAGCAAGGCATTGATAATCTATAAATTGATGGAAGAACTTGCCGATCCCCCTTAAGGACCCCAGACTTGGATTCAAGGTTTACAGGGGTCAACATTTAAAATGGCTCCGATTGTGTTGAAAATTCCCACACCATGATATTTGTCTGGTTACAAGAATTCCAAAAAGGTATAGTTACACTATCTCTGGCTTATAGTTCGGAGTTTATAGGTAAAAACTGTAAAAAGAGTGAAAAGTCAATTTTGGTGTGTACACGGGTCAAAAAGTAAAAAGTTGCTTTGATTCAGGTAATATGTGGTTATAAAAGTGTTTCCCTAGTTAAGGATGAATAGGGAATAGGTTGCCTATCTGTTATGCTAGTTTTCACGTATCCAACAAAATAGGTCACAGGTCAATAGAATCCAATAGCTGCCAATAGCTGTTGCTTTATTCGCCATGTTGGGTTAATAACAAGCAATTAAGATAGGTCAAAAACTATCCCTATATTCTTCTAGAGGAAACTAACAACTTGAACCACGTTTTACAGAAATTGGCGCAAACTTTTAATTTTGGACCCCTGTTACAAACCAAAATTGACGTTTTCACCATTTTTACAGTTTTTACCCCATAATTCCAAAACTATAAGCCATAGGTAGTATAAAAACTATACCTTTTTGGAATCCTGGACACCAGACAAACTTCATGGTGTGCTTTTTAACACAATTGGAAACGTTTTAAATTTTTTTCCCTGTGTAACCTTGAAATCCAAGCTGGGGGCCATGAAAGAGGTGTGGCAAGTGCTTCCATCATTTTTTTTATTATCAATGCTGTAAGTGTGTGTATAAATGCCCAGTTTTATTGAGATTTGCACACTCACATGAGATCTGTGCACTACAGTCCCCCACTAAAATGTTGATGCCGCCCTACAAGTCTGACACTTTGTATTTCTAACACCTTTGAGTTGTCAGCGAATTTACTATAGAGACAAAGGTGTTATATCCGTTGACCACCTTAATCGTTCAGAATTGTGATTCGTTGCAAACTATTCTCAATCGGGGGCATATGTGTTAGAATGTATGTGGACATCATCGATAAGTGGCAACTGAGAATAAGTCAAACATTGATATGAAACCCAAGGGATACTCGCATTTTTTGAATTGCTACTTTCAATGACCACGTAGCATCTTAAAAAGCTGATGGGTAGGCGCGACAGGAATGGGCGAGGAATCTGTGAGAGAGTTGGCCGTGTCTTCACATCATTCTAGGAGAAAAAAGCTCAATCTCTGCCCTGAAAACGTGATACTCGCTGACAAAGCTATTCTACAGAGAATTGTGATCTCAAATACATTTTATATCTGTTATTTTAGCAAATGTAGTTCCTAAAGGTTTTATTTTTATATATTTACTTTAAATGGCTTTCACTCTATAGGCTTTTCAATTTTGTTACACTAGCTAAAACTGACAGCGACAGATAATTATTTATCATTTTAACGTCAAGTTCATCAAAATATGCAGGAACAAAGTCTGGGTTTTAACACGATCAGGCATTCATAATAACAAGATTAAGGCAAAAGAAATTTTTTTTTTTTTTTTTTTTGCTGCCGGCCTAGATGAAGCGAAATGATTGTGACGATTTCCTGACGGCAGCGTAATAATAATAGGCAACAGCGCTTTGAATCCTTGGGCAAAGGCGCTTTACAAATGTCGGGTATTATTATTATTTTAGCAAATGTAGTTCCTAAAGGTTTTATTTTTATATATTTACTTTAAATGGCTTTCACTCTATAGGCTTTTCAATTTTGTTACACTAGCTAAAACTGACAGCGACAGATAATTATTTATCATTTTAACGTCAAGTTCATCAAAATATGCAGGAACAAAGTCTGGGTTTTAACACGATCAGGCATTCATAATAACAAGATTAAGGCAAAAGAAAATCGAAGACGCCAGACATGAAATTGATTGTAAACACTTTCCAAACCGTTTAAAGGGAGAATATGGAAACGACGATGATTAAAAACACCAAAAATAAACAATGACTTGTATAGCTATGTTTATGTTTGTCCACTTCAGAAATACCAACTAAATGAATATTAGTCAAAATCGGCGCCATCGTCAAAATTAAATTTTGTCTAATAATAATAATAAAACACTGCTCGTACAACTCTTCGAGAAATGCATTTTATTGACGAATTAGGTAGATACTTTTCTACCGTATGTAATAGTACTCTAAATAAAGTATAATTTTTGAAAATCTAATCACTGTATTTATAATGGGTTACGCTGATGGTTTAATCTTTTTTTCAGACAAAGTGAGTGATTTTACTCTTAGAGAAACGACTTACACAAATCTCTAGGGAGATAATTTAAATCCCTTCAAAATGCACAAGACTAAACGTGTGACCGAGGAAAAAATACAAAATAATATACTTCCTATGTATATGTATATGTCATTGAGTAAGTACGAATATATTGGATATATTGTTCTTTAGAAGATACATTATAGCATCAAATACAAAAGAAATAAATCTTATCAATCATCCCCTAAAATGAAACAAAATTTTAAAATAAATAAAAATCACATGAAGCCGAAGGTCCGTATGCGCAAAAGGTTAGACCAGGTTTAAAGTTAGACCCGGTCTAAGTCAAAATTAGTTTTGACAATTATTCGCATTTTCTTCATAAAGAAATTTCAAAATAAATACAAAATACTGCAAAAGAAAATGTCTTTTCTGGTAAGTAGGACTGAAATAACTTTAGACCTGGTGTGAAAGCAGATACCGTATATTCCACCGGGAGCCATAGTCCGGGCTACATAGACGATAACGAAAAAAAAGTGAAACTAATGTTGCGTGAAGAGTCAACCGAATCGAGTTCCCTATTCTTTACCGTATTAGGTGGACTATGAGCCGGCGGACTATGAGTCCGGCGGACTATAAAAACTTCTACACCGGTCTAACTCCTTTGTGAATACTGACCTTATTGTCGAAAAAAATACACCACAGCTCAGGCAAATGGACGATGAATGCATAACATCTAAGAAACCGACGGTAACGGTAAATTATTAATGACTCCATATTGCTTGTCTCAATTCACGCATGCTCAGTTTCATGTCGAATAATGACACGAGCCCCAAAGTGGCGTGTGTTTTTATGAGCTGGTGTAGCGGTCTATCGCGATCAATCGCTCGCCTTTCACCAATGCGATCCTGGTTCGATTCCACGTGGAGTCAGTGTAGTATGTGAATTTGATTGCCGATAATATCCGTCTTGCAGGGTTTTTTTTTCCAGAGAACTTGATTTCCTCTTGCATCCGAGAACTAGATTTCCTCCTAAAATCGAATTCTTTCCATAAATCGTCCCTTGTCGTTGTGGATTAACTCGTTGTGTCGTATATAGCAGCGTTAGGCTCTCCGCAGCGGCGCCCTGAGATCAGAATTGAGTGCAAAGATTATACCGGGCAAAGCATGTGAGACGGAGACATTTTCTAATGTACAAAACAATTTATCATAAAAGAACAAATATTGCTGAACTAATTGCATTAGTACGTGGATACGTGAAAAAAATACTTCTTGAACTTTAGATTAAACACATCCATGAATCAGAGAGCTGGGGGTTTCACGATGCAAAAATCAAGAGCATTCCATCGTATCCTACCGAGATTTGGTCACAAAATTCTAGGGTCTTCTTCTATATCTAGCTCTATGGTAAAACCAATACCTTATGGGGTGCTACTTGAAGGATGAAGTCTCCCCGAACGTAAATGGAATGGTTTGACATGTTCATGTTGGATAAGAGTTAGCATGCTGCATCAAACTCAAACATTGCAAGCATATGCTCTGCAAAATACTTCCAGCTTCGATGTAAAGGTCACAGTTCGACATTCTAGTTGCTATTATTCAAATGCATCTTCCATATTATACATTGTTTGGAATATCTTAATATCGTATTGTCATCCGTTGAAATGATTGAATGTGGGTTATTATTTTACAGTATGCCGAATTTGCATAATTACAAATCTTAATTGACAATTTTATGAAACAAGAACATCGTTTTTCTCATTCCATTACACACATTTTTTTATTCTTATTTTCGTTTATTTTTTCTCTTTTTTCGCTTTCCTTTCAATATGTTGTTTTTCTCTATCTTTTCAGTATTTCAAGTCTTTGTAAATGCAATCCTTCTCTCTGTGTTGATGATAAGATGAATTAATATTTAATGAAGTGGAAAAACAATTCAACAATTATTCGCCACGGTATTGTAATGCACACATAAGCAAAACGCGTAGGATAATTAAATATGAATTATTTAAATGAATGTTTTCATAGATTGTCTGCATTTGGCAAGTGCAATTAGCTTCATGCATTAGCATCGCACCACCTGCTTTGGTAATTTGAGATAAGTCGAAGCAGTTTCTCTGCATTGATTATATGTACTAGGGGGAATCAGAGTATTTATGGCGTTAAGTCTATACAGCGCATTGCTATTCAAATGGAAATGTAGTAGAAAGTAATATATTATTGAATCAGACTTATTTTTGAAATGTAAGATTTAATGGACCCGGGCACCTAGTACGTAGCAAATGTTCAGGCATAAAAACGACATGGAGTACCGCATGTCATGTTCATTTTAAGTCTACTTGAACAAAGGCATGCTTTCCCTACTCAGGGCACTCTGAGGGGGGGCAAACGATTGTTCAGTTTATCATGTTCTGTATGGTTATCGTTTCTGTTCCGTGAATAACCTGACCGTCCATTCCATTCATTGACATTAACGATAACGCCTCAACTCTAAAACACATGGTTTGGATTTTAATAATACCTGTTTCAACCCACCTATCTCACTATAGCTATAGCGTGCCCCCTTTCCAGTGTAAAAGGAGATATGGTCCGGCAGAACCATAGTCCGGGTCCATAGACGACAACGGAACAATGCGTGAAATAGGTCCGTGAAGAGTCAAACTGAATTGACGTGCCCTATTCTTTACCGTTGTAGGTGGGATATGCGAGCACGAGGACTGTATTTCCTGCCACACACCGGTTGTAACGCTCATATGTACCGATTACAATATTGCAGGGGGATATCATTGTTTTTTAGCCAATGCTGTGCAAAGAAAAGGGGAGAAAGATCACAGTCCCCCCCCCGAAAAAGGGAAGAAGAAAAGCCGGAGAAGTGGGTTAATTATTGTCAAATTGAGACAGTGATGCCGTCCCAAAGCTAAGCTCTTAATTAGTACTTTGCGTAACACCAACCATTTTAATTGGGAATATGAATTTCAATCAGTCCCTAAGGAACAGGCTAGTTCACAACAGGCTCGGTAGCTCTTGGTGAACAAGACCGGTGGTGTTGCTGAAATAAGTCCTACAGTTTGACCTAAAAACACTACATTCTAAGCTTGTTTTACCTTTGTTTATTCGGTACTGGTATGCAAACCACAATCACCTGTTCAGTGTGTATAGAGTGGCTATCACTGCATGGTAATTTGCGGGAGAGGACGGTGTGAAAATTTTCTTCTCAAATTACTGATGATTTATCTTCCTTTAATTTGTTTTGTAAAGTTTGTTAATGAGAATGGTACAAATGTACACACCTGTCCCTTATTTATTAAGCTAAACATAATAAATTTTCCACATTTTTTAACCTCCCGAATTATCGATGCTATCCTTTAAGAATTTGAGCCCCACTATTACAATGCAAGTAATGGCTATCTGCTAATATGCTTTCTTCTCAAATGAGGCACCGTACTCCTCATTTGGGATATTCTGCTGGTAACCATTGGCAACCTAAAACTGAATAACTTTCCCAAAAATCTCTCTGAATTTCGCCACATCAAGCTCGTTGTGTGAAACTATCCGCGCATGCATCCCATACCTAACATGCATATTCAATACACTCTCAATCGCCTTGAGTGGAAGAATGGATTTCAAATTGCGGATCCAGCATTTCCCGGTAAAAGGCTATCTAAAATCACTTTAAAAATATTTAAAATTGGAATTGACTTCCGTTTGAAAAGTGAAGTAAATTCACTTCCACGGTTAGGTCAAATCTATTGTTTTTGAGGTGTGTAAAATTACAAAGTGAAAAAAAAAAAAATTATGGTGCCTTAGAAACTACGTGATCAATCAATCATCTTTATGCGGAGTAAGGTTATTAAAAAAAAAATATTCATGGACAACAAAAAACAGACGGGAAAAAAATCGGTGAAATCGGGTTGGCCGTTTTTAAGTTATAAGTTACTTTTAGCTGCGAGTAGAATTGGCAAAAAAGCAGAGGCGCGATCAGTTGACCATGAATAAATGGCACCAAGATCGCAGGGCGGAGTTATATTATTAATTATTTGAGTCTAGTCAAACTGACGCAAGATTTTACAATTGCACAAGAAACTTAAAATTCTTACCTTACATTAACCTCATTTATAACCGTTTATTACAGCAGACATTTGACAAAAAGTATTCCAATGATATCAATGCACCCTAAAATACACAACTGAATTTGGCTATGATAATAGCTTAAAAATGTTAATGACGAGGTGGGAATAGAGGTCATTTAATATTCGTGAAGATTGAAAGATGCCACATTTTATAAAAAATAATTCTGTGTGTTAATTTTTATTTCAAATAAGCGCAAAACAAAAATGAACTTAATGATCTCCTGAAAACCACCAATGCAGGTTAAGAGAATTTTTAAAGATATTTGCATGCTAGGCATGCTGTACATTTGCATTTGTGAAAATAAAGGTTCTTCTATTGGCGTCGCCACAAAAGCGTAGTGCTAATGATGGGTATTTTGTTGGTAACATTGGACATTGTCGGTCCGACGGTTGTGATGGCACCTTCATGTTGAAATCTTGGCTATGTCACTGTGAATGCGCCAATCATATATATGTTGTAAGACTAACAAAACAATTGTGTCGATCTTTCAAGCATAACTGCCAGTGAACGTTTACACCTGTAAGATATCTCAGATGCTAGTAGGGATAATGAATAATTTGCTTCATTTCCCTAATGTATGTGGAGAAAAAAAAAAAAAAAAAAAAAAAAAATGGAACATAGTGACAGAGTGACTGAAACCGCAGGACAGCCAACGGTTGTGTTCTGAAGCCTCATGTTGAAATCTTGGCTATGTCAGGAATGCGCCATATGTGTGGGTAAGACTAACAATTCAAAAAGAATGCGGGGAACTAAACACTTGTCATCTTTCAATGGCAGAACTGCCAGTGAACGTATTACCCTGTAGATATCTCAGATGCTATTAGGATAATGAATAATTTGCCAATTTCACAATGCATGGCGGAGACATGTGAAACACAACATTGTGACCAGGGGAAACAGCAGGGACAGCCAAACGGTTGTGTCTGAAGCTTCATGTTGAAATCTTGGCTATCACTGAATGCCGCCATGTAAGACTAACAATTCAACAAGAATTGCCGGTGAAACTTACACGGTAGATCTTGGCACGCCGGAATGCCAGTAACGTTTACACCCCGTAAGATCTCAGATGCATATTAGGATAATCACAAACTTTGCCCTTCTCTTCCTAATGCAATGGTGTGGAGAATGTGAACATTTCTCACCAGCGTAAACCGCAGGACAGCCACCGGTTGTGTTCTGAAGCCTTCATCTAATAAGAAATTGTTTTAATTCAGTACATTTGTTAAGTAATGGTAACCTACAGCCTGCAAAGCTTCACGCTGTTAATGTAATGGTACCGCAGCACTGGCAAAGCTGCACGGATTGTTAATGAATTGGGGATACCTACAGCACTGCAAAGCTGCACGGATTGTTAATGTAATGAGCTGTAATGGTACCTATACAGCACTGCAAAGCTGGCACGACGAGTGAAGTGGCACAAATAAGAGGGAAGTGACGCAATATTTGATTTTGATTGGGCGTGATCATCATTCATCAGTGAGTAGGTATTGTGTAAGTCAAGGAGGCTCTCGTGTAATTTTTCTCATATGACAAACAATGTATATTCACTGGAACTTTGTGTTTCATTGTGTTCATGATGGTCAAGGGATACCCATCAATTCCATTTGGAAAAAGCAGGAATAGTCTAAGGTATCTTGGGGTTTAGGACAGTTGAACCAGGACAGTTGTGGATATATTCTACATGTATCATTATCGCCCTCAGCATATCAGGGACCCAACAAGAGGTCTCAGTTTATACACCCCGTTAAGGAGGAGGTACACATGTATCCAAATGTCGAACCTAATGGCTATGAAACCAATTTCCATGGTATTAAGTAAAAATACACAATTGATAGCACTTGCTATGGTCGAAGAAGAAAGAGGGAATGCAAATTCTTAGTGCAATACCGTGGGAAATTTACTTCTGTAACAAAGTCTGGATGGAATGGTAATTCATTTTTTAAAGGAAGACGCGACAGGTCCATCGCTTGCAGGATATATTTTAAAGCGATATTGGCGGATAGGTATGTCGTTTCGGTAAGCTTTTTGCTTGCATATGAAATGTTATGATGATTGAAAGTACACAAACACAAAGTGGAAAAAATGACCCTTTTCACTAACGCTCAATTAGGAAAACAACGAGTTCCAGGTTTTTCTGTTAACGCGCAGAAGTATTCTTGTGAAAGTGAAATATAGTAAGAAGATACGCCGTACAGTCAGTGGCGTAACCAGAGGGGGGGGGGCAGGGGGGCAGCTGCCCCCCCCTGTGAGGGAATATAAGACCCCTCTTGCCCCCCCTGAAAAAATTAGTTGATTTACATAGGCCCAACACTATACTAACAAATTTTTAATATATGCGTGCCCAGATGAAAATCTATGTTGTGCCCCCCCCCCTTTTGCCCCCCTGAAAAAAAAGCTGGTTACGCCACAGGGTACAGTATCGTTTTTAAGGTGGGTTCATACGGCTTACGTTATTTTGCGAAACGAACAGGAAAACTCCCATTGGATTACACGCTTATCCCGTAATAGCATGCATAACGTGCATAACGGATAAAAAGCGTGTAATCCAAGGGAGTTCTGTTTCGTTCGCAAAAACATCCGGTTCATACTTCATCGGCAGACGTCTGCAGATGCTAGCCTTTCGACCATGCTTTTTAGGCAACGCGTATGTTCATGCATACACCGCCCGCAAAGAGTTCTGAAAGGCCCGCATCGGGCCAACGGTCTGCCAATGTTATTTAGTATGGAACCAACCATACCCTTCTGACATGCCTGTGAATGTATTAATACGTTGCAAACCATCGGTAAGCGAAACATTGGCCTACGGATGATGCATCATAAAAAGTGCTGAATAGTATTTTTTTCTTGAATTAAAAAAAATGAAATGGTAAAATTAGAGTCTTTATGATTATAATAAAATATTAAGCATGCTGCAAATAAATAAACAAATGGCTTAAAAAGATGGAGGGAAAAAAGATGGATACTCCCATACTGACAGTTGCAACCATAGTTATTAATAGAGTGCGATTGTAAAATTCTTTCAAGTACATAGCCTTGTATTCCCTTGTTTTAACGAGGGTAGGCTCAATCAACGTTTTCTTGCCTAATAATTGCAATGTAAATTGGTCACGGTCATAAGAAATTAGGGTTCATTTGAATAAGCTTGAGTAAAAATAAAAGGTATAAGCTTCTTTCGATATCCAATCGTTTTTCCTTTTTAAGAAAGTGATTTCAAATAAAAGTTCTTTTTTACGCTTAATTTGCTGCTTGTTAATAGAGACCATAGGAATTTTCCCACAGTGAGCATCGGAATATGTCCTTTTTAATATATTACCGTTAAACTCAGTCCCACTTCCGGTTCCAGTAGTACAAATCTTGTGCTCCCTTATTTTTTTGAACGAGTGAGACTTGGCCACGTTTTCTCTTGCCTAATATTGCAAATATAAATTGTTACTGCTCATAAGAAATTAGGTTCGTGTATTTGAATAAGCTGAGTAAAATGTAACAGATTCGGTCTACATCCAATCGTTGTTCCTTTCAAGAAATTGAGCTCAAATTAAAAAATATTTTTTAACGCTCAATTCGCAGGTTGTTTAATATAACCATGAAATTTTCCACAGTGAGCATCGAATATTAATGTCTTTCATTTTTAGTGTATTAACTTCGCTCTACTTGCTTTATAAAATGTGGCCGTCGTGGGGATTTCTTTTCTAAATTATTATTGTTTCCTCACATGGTAGGCTTGTGTCGCCTTGTACTTCAGCTAACGGTTTGCATATACGACCTTTTACCGTAGATGGTAATTTGTTATACATGTCAAGAATTTAACCCCACACATGCAATTAAGGAAATACTCAACAACCGTGCGTGCTTGAAAAAGAACGTTAAATTAAGGTTCTTGACTTTCCCGCAAAGCTATTGAAGAAATCGGTTTTTTTTAAAAATGTGCGAAATGTGTAAAGGCGAATACATAATTCTGAACCGGAATGCGTCTCTGCTACTTTTATATCTCCTGTTGTTGTACGACTTATGAACCCGAGAGAGAAAGAGTCCAATTGTGTTTAAAATTCGCGTAGGGACTTGAAAAGGAAAAATGACAAGATTCATCTCAAAGAAAGGGACCAAGTAGAGTACGATACACAGGATCAAATCAAAATGTTGCGGGATTATACGTCCAGTACTCATGATTGATTTTCTCTATTACAGAAGGAGGAACTTCAATCTCATGAACAGTATGATTGTCAATAGGATTTGCTACAACTTTTAAATTCTGAGGTGGATTCGTGAGTGGCCATAACTTCAATAATATTACGTTGGTCGCCACCAAAGAGGTGTCAAGATACGCGGAATTTAGAAACCCGCTTTTAATTTATTCCCGTAATGTATAATAGAGGTACGTTTTGAACTTGACACATTTTAGGAGTGGGGGGTGTTTTTAATGAACGTCATATTGATTTGAATAAAATGATACATTAAAAATGCTCATAAAATTGGAACCAAACGAAAAACCCGCGGAAACCATTTGTCTTCCTATGGCCCTGAACTAGGACTTGAACGTGTGGTCCAGGTTGCAAAAACAGGGGACCGGCTTGTTCATAAATCACTTCCACGTCAAAGATGGCTGCTCATCCGAAACACGGGACACTCTCACATATGGACATAACAACACGCTGAAGAAGACTAAAGGTTAATGAAAAGTCTAAATTTTAAAATTAAAAGTAAAATTTTGACTATTTTAAGTGCTTGGTTATTAAAGTGACAGGAGGAGATTTTTTTAGGATACAAATTTCTCTCAAATTGCACAGGATCCATTGTAGACCACCTACCGGAATGTTTCCGAAGGTTTATTGGACAAACAAGTACAAAAGAAAACAGCAAAACATTGTTTGAAAATTGCTGACTATCGTAATTACCAATAGAAACAACCGTGATTTGACTTTCTGTCGTGCACGACACAGAAAGTACTAAATCGTAGTTATTAACATAAGACGGCGCGTTCGGATCGTATTCGGCTTATTCACTTCAGGTGTGATCTACGGTACAGGAAAACATTCCCAAATATGCCAAAAAAACCGGGGTTCGAAACAAAATTGGGGGCGTTTTTTCTCCAGTAATCGCCTAGCAATCAAAACTTTTTAAAATAGCAATAGAATGCAAGGTCATTTCAAACAAATTGTCATTTCCATAATACAATACTAACGGGGCGACGAAAAGCAATAACAATCTTGTAACGGCAAAGTATTATTTGTCAAGTGGGCATTCTACTAGGGAATTCAAGTAAGTAGAGAAGCAACCAGTATTTTGTAGGATGGAAAACAGCTTGAACAAATTATCGTAAAATAACCACATTATCTTTAAACATTTAAAAATACTTTTTATACAAAAAATTCATACCTTCATATTACAAAAAAAAGGATAGCCATGTGGGCGAACCGTGGGGGGGGCCGGGGGGCAAGCTGCCCCCCCCCCGCACCAAAAAATCGGGGAACATCGGGAAGGGGAGCCAAAAATGGGAGGAAAAAAGGGAGAAGGAAGAGAAAAAGAGAAAAGAAAAAAGAGGTGAAAAGAGAAGGAAGAAAGGAAAAGAAGGGGAAGAAGAGAAAAAAGAAGGAGGGAAGCAGAGAAAGGAAGGGTTGAGGTTGCCCAGGATGGGTTCTATCGGCAGAGAACGCGAGCCGAAAAAATTGGCGCCTGAAAAAATCGGGAAACTTCTGAGGTCTGGCCCCCCCGGAGCTCGGTTCTGGTTACGCCCCTGCGGATATCGGCAATTCACTTGATGAATGGACGCTGTTTGGCTCATAATTTAGCAAAGAAGAAGACGTTGAGGTATGTTAACGCGTAGAGAATTCTGCGAAAGTTGAGATTTTACTAGTGATACATAAAATATTTTAATCTGTATTTGTATTCCTTTCTATCTGTCCAACCTGCAATGTGAGCTTGTGCGATTCGACATAATGCAGAAGTTGTTTCAATCAATAGTATTCCTCTTCATACTTAGCATTTGTATCCCATATGGATAAGACAAAAACGGAACTTAGCTAGAAGGAATTGTATAGGTATCGATATTCGGGAGATGAAAACAATCTTATCCGCTTGCATATATATTTTGTACTCGATTTTAAATAAACCCTTTTGTAACATAAATATTTAACTTAACAACAACAGTGTATGTTAGATACACACGCGAGACTCACTCCCATCTCAATTTGTGAAGATTTTAACGTTTTCCAGGCATGCAGAAATTTGTTGACACTATTATGTATCGGGATGTATTCTTTTTGTTTGTTTTGGTCAAAATAGAGGGCTTCCACCTTTCGGATTAGCGGCCATCTTGCCGGGAATGGCAAAGTCCATTCCAAATTTCTGGAGACTTTCTAAATCTAAAGAACGACATGCATGTTGGATATGTATGCATAAAAGTATGGGTCACACTTTGAATAGCACAAGTACTTTGAGGTCGGTTATTAAATTGATCTGAATGAGGAATACTACGGGAACTGACACCTTTTGTTATAGGTTATGCATGAGTGAGGTGAAATAAAGCTTTTTGGTCTTTGAAAAAAATCCACAGCAGATCAGGTAGCTACTAGACAAATTCCATTACTTAAGCATTTGAAAAATTCTTTAAAATGAATATGATTCTTATCTCAATTTCTCCAAAATAATTGAAACAATATTTTTTGCTGATCCTGGCAAGTAGTACATCTATTAGGGTTTCCTTTGTTGACATTTTAAACATAGAAATGGAGAAAGGTGAATACATTTACAATGAATGAAAATGTCTGTTGTCGTAGTTTTTTCAATGCAATATCGGTGTGAGAGGCATAACAGAATACATTTTCGACAGTATAGGGACCTTAAAACCAATAAGAATATTTTGAAAACAAAATAATGATTTTAGAGAATCCTCCCATTTTGAATATCACACGTATTTTGTTATTGTCAATACAAGGTACCTCGAGACACAAATGCTTACAGATTTCGTGGTATATATCTAGATTCAGAATAAAGATTTAAAAAATGAAAACGGTCTTTGGAGATTTGACTCAGGATGATTACAATCAACAAATTAAACATTTTGTGTGAATGCGTGTGTCAAAAATAATAAAATATGGGCGATACCAAAGCTGAGGGAATGCAACGGTTTCTGATAAACCTCTGAAATTAGTTTTATCCTGCGTATATATGCAATTGTTTTTGCATTTTTGAGACAATATCTTTTCTCGAAATGTGTATTCTTATAATATCCCTCATCAATCCTGACGAAAATTGTGACAAACTTATTCACCCAATAGTAGCATATATTCAGTTAAAATGAATTTGAAAGAAATGAAGTTGGGGGTCATCTGAACATAGTAGTTGCGAAGATTCTAAATATGGTATTGTCCCCTTCAATGGCTCAAACCAATTGCTATACGCATGTTTTGTGAAAACATAGAGTTCCATATAAAATATTTTGTTGAATTATTCTTTTCCGACCATATGGCTTCTTTACACCTAACTGAAGATGGCCGTAACGCAATACTTCGCGCAGTGATAACCCCACACATAACATTGTGAAAATACGACGTCGAAATGAAGTACCTGCTCCTCTTCTCTATCGCGACATATCCCCGAGGTTTGACAGGATTGTGTATCTAGATGTTCCAAAAGTAAGCTATTGCTGTTGCTTTTCTGGGCCCAAGTGGATTATGTAGCGAAATCATTGACATGGGATGTGTGTGTGTTTGGGATGGAAAGGACATAGTTCTGCCGTTTGGAGATGTTTGCATTTTCATATTTTTACAGCGGTAACCTCGCATGACATCAAATCTTTACTTTGCTGATTGTCTAACGCAATATAAACATCAATAATAAGGTCACACTTTATCTGAAAGCTTGCTGTATAAATTTGACGACTTGCTTATAAACTTAGCTTGAATAGTAGTTGAGTTTTTATGAAGAAATTTAGATATGTAGAGGCATTTTTGTTCGCAAATCGTAAGATTGTAAGTTTCAGAGGCGTTTATATCATATCATATCATATCACGCCTTATAGTATAAAGTGTTCTTCGATTCAAACGTCGCCAACGGCTACTTCGTACTGTTTACTATGCGGTTTCCTGGGCAGATTTGTATTTAACGTGTTTGCCTTGTTCCCATCACCTTCAAGTAGGCATTTTATTTTCAAGAAAACAACTGAAGGCATCTTCTTATCATATAGGGTACAAATACCCAAATAATCTACGACATCGCCATATGCATCATTCAGAAAATAATTGAAAGCTGTTTAAAATGTTCACATCGCATCTACTTCCATAGTTGTACGATTGATATTCCCTAAAGGTGTTCGACCATTGCATTATTGAGGTACCACAACCAATTGAATTGAATGATAAAAGCTTGCTGCCGGGTTGGCTACTACAAGGCCCGGTTAATCAGGTGTGCATACGATATACCCAGTTTGCTCGGTACCCGACTTCGTGCGCGCGCAACCAAGGTTTCCATGTTTGCATAATCATTAAGAAATTTCTGAAGGCACCATATGGTCATGTATGAAATTCAACCCTTTAAATTGAGCCCATTTTTTTGAAATATCGTTTGAGGTATCTTGTCTACATGCCGGAAATTGGATCCAGAGTATTTTTAAAAGCAAATATCTATTTCTTTTTATAAGATGACGTATTTGAGTACATCAATTGCTTCTGTCCCTCATGTGTATCAGAATCCCTCGAACGCAATGCATGCAGAGGCATGTCATACGAGAGAGTAGTCGAGGTAAGCACCGCACGCAACGCTTAATATGACAACACTCTTGGGCAATATTGATTTGCCAATATGAATATGAAACCATTTCGACTTGATGTCTGGTAAAGAACAAATGTTCAACTACCATATGTTAATCAAAACACTTGTTCCAACAATGTTTATATTTCCTTCGTAAAAAGATAAAAATGGTTTGAGAAAAGAAATTGCCCAATGTCATTAAATAATGTTACCTCCTAAAGACATGGATTTCCAGCCAATTCGAAAGCAGCTGCCTTTTTCCGTATTTGATAGGGAAAAAATCCGTTTCCCTTAGATTAAGCTCGTCTTTGCGATGCGTCATCTCGTCTTTATTGACAAAGACATGTTAACTGCTAAAAATCTAGGTGATTTAGAGGAAACGATCGTGCACCGCAGGTAGTGTTGCGAGGTGGCTATAATGGCTTTTTCTAGTCAATTATGTTCCTGACCATTGCGGTATCAAATCACCTTGCCTCTACATTACCATTTTAGTGATACAAGTACGTCAGAACTGCTTTTATGTTCTTCTTTGCTTAAAATATAGCTAAAATGACTTTAAAAACATAATTTCAGAGTCGTAACACCCGAAACTACACAGTATATGTCTATTTTTAAGGAAATGCTTTACATCCTGTGTATGTCAGAACGACAATAAATTCTTGTCAATGCCACTTTTTAAATGAGAGGTTGCTTTAATTGGCGCCCTTGATACAATGGTTTGCGTCACTTCCGCCTCGTATGGCAAGGCTTCAAGTAACCCCAGGGATGGAAAATAATATTACAATCTCGATGTTATAGATACGATATCACCGGGGAAAGAGTATTGTAACTCAAAAACTAGGACAATTTTATTAAATTATCAAAACAAAAGAAAATTGACCGAAAGTAATGTCGAAAACTCGCGCGCCCCTCGCACGCGAAACGCACGCAAGTATGCACATGCATGTCACGTACAAACACACGCTTACACGAAATACACAGAAATAGAAAACTACACATACATCAGCTCAGATGAAATTGAAAGAGAGAAAGAGAGAGTAGAGACAGAAATGATGAAGTGAGTTTAAGAAGAGAGCTAAAGACTAAACAAAAAAAAAAGAATACATTGTTTATGCCATGAATTTTCTTGCATTCTTTGGTAAGCTTATTCGCATTTTATTCATACCAGCAAAAGAATGTCATTTAATCACAGCCCGTTTCTCAAGATGTTAATAGAATTTATTTAAGTTGTGGCAACAAAGTCATGTAATTTAATAACGATTTGATTAATTCTATAGCGTAATATAGAAATACATGAGTATTTTCTAAAGCCACGTTTTGTTATGCAAGTACACAAACAGTCGCTTCTTGTAAAATATTTTTATGCATGCCTCTTGAAAACATGCGATATGCTTCATCGACTTCGTTTTAAACTGGAGCACGACGCTATTTATGTACAATGCTTAAGAAGCAAACTAAAAGTATTCTGCTTTAAAGGTAGAAAAGGTAAAGGAGTTTTTTGTTGGAAAAAAAATTACTTTGCAAAATAGAGCACAAAATTTGACCCTTTGCATCAAACTCATTGAGACTATTTCTTTTAATGCAACAATCTGTGAATCTGAAAACTTAAAACATAATTAGTACACACCAAAATAATGGATGGCAAGCTTTTGAAGCTTGAAATTACACCAGTAAAAGAGTTCTTAGAAGCTAGAGAAAAGAGCACTGGATGATATGGTGTAATAATTGCGTGTTTTGTATAGAAATAGTAATCATTCTAGAAAAAAAGAGCATTGAATTCCATTGAGTGATATTTGCGTGATTTTAGATGTTAGGCGGTTCACGAGATTGTATGAGCTCATTACGACTATGTTGACTTATCAGGCTTCCATAACCCCGTAGGGATATTTCGTGTGCTTGGATTGGCACATTGTGATTACACGTATGCTATATACGTCTCAGGCATTTAATGATTCAAGTGAATTTTTGTAAGGCATTCTTTCCACGAATTTGAATTGAAAAGAAAATTGTTCATAGTAAGTTTGTGATTTTTGAGATTTTTTGATGCCTTTCTCTTGCGTGGCAAATGTATTTTACTGATTTCATTCGGTCTTACATTGTGAAAGCATGTATCATTGAATGTATGTGATATTGAATTGAGCAAATCAGCATTTCTTCTTGCTAAATCCATACATCACATGGGTTGCACATGCAAATCACATGGGTGCACATGCAAATCACATGGGTGCACATGCAAATCACATGGGTTACACATGCAAACCACATGGGTTGCATATGCAAATCACATGGGTTGCACATGCAAATCACATGGGTTGCACATGCAAACACATGGGTTGCACATGTAAACTACATGGGTTGCACATGCAAATCACATGGTTGCACATGGGTTGCAATGTAAACCACATGGGTTGCCCATGCAACCACATAGGTTGCACATGCAAACTCGCATGGGGTGCACATGAAAATCACATGGGGTGCATATGAAAATCACATGGGTTGTACATGGAAATCACATGTTATGCCAGCACGATGCGTTACATATAGATTAACCAAATAACATCATCAATTTGCCACAGCTTCTGTTGGTCCTTCGTCACCCTTACACTGAAAAATAGTATGTATCTGTAGACACCTCCACATGTACGACACAGACATTCATCAAAACTGAATTACCAGGCCATCAATATTTGATAGCACTTTCCTGAACACGTGTTTCAATTCTGTAATTTAATTAGATATTTAAACACGTTTCACTGTTCTTCATTAAACATTAAAAACTAGGAGCGTACTGATTTACAAGACTTTTTGTTAACAAAACAGCGAAAGCTCCAATGAAACGTTTTTATTACTTTCTCGTATCTATATGCGATGTATTTTTGTATGTTGTCCGCTTACAGATCGGCATAGTAGACTATGGGGCACGTTCTTTCTGTGCTCTTGTTTCACAACCTCCATCGGGGGCTAGAGCAAAAGTAAGTGTGAATTCTTAATAAATTATTAAAATAATATAACCGTCTGTTCCCGCAACTAAAACTGGCACATTTTCTTGAAAATGAATAGAATGTCCCCTCAATTTCTTTTCCCCAATATCAGTGACCAATAATACAATTCGACAAACCATGGAACGAAATATATTCAGCAATCGGCCCGGTATGAGGAGGAGAAAAACAGTTTAGATTCAATTTCATCTGGGAGTGCAAGGCCATTGTTATAATTGTCACGCAAAAAGAAGAAAAACGAACAAAAGTCATAAAAGAAATGTTACTGGGCAAACAAATCAGTAACTTATTGCTGAATTTCATTTCTTCAATTTACCGTAATTTTAGAAGAAAACTTATAGTTTAGTGGGTAGAAGGGGGTCTCGTGCACCCCCCTGAAATCAATTTCTAATCAATGTCTCTATATCAGACAAAATGCGTAGAAAACGATTAGCTATGTTAAAAAATCAAAAATTGTCCACGTGCCACTTTTAGGTAATTTATGCAAATTAGGATCGCCATTACAGAAAAATATAGTTTTTCACCGTATCTCAACAACAAGAAACAAAAAAAAAAATTTGGGTTCTTCTAGAGCCTTAAGACCGCTTGCCATGCATATTTGTATTGTTGTTTTGCTTCGAATCCAAAATGGTAGCCAACATGGCCGCCTCAAAGATCTACAAAGTATAAAAGTGCTAAATGCCTGTTTTATTTAGTCGTATAGTCATAAAATGAGAAAATAAATTAAGGAATATATGTCTTCGACCATTAGAAACTCATATCTGCCTGTTTTGCTTAGTGAGTATATTTAACATTCAATATGGCGGCCAATTTGTCCGCCTCAAAATGTGTTATCCTTGTACGGCCCAGCGTCCGAACCGGCAGCTTTAACACTTTCAATGACAAACTTGCCCATATTTCCTCGTCTATGATATTTTGAGCAACATCTGCAACACTGGAATTAAGGTCAACACGTCTCAGAACATCAACAGAACCTCAAAACAACACTTTCCCTTCACGGAAACGCTGTACGTGGAGGCTACCATTTTGCATCTGCGAACGCAATTTTTTTTTTTGGCTTTAAATGTTGCCTGAAGAATCAACTGGATCGATTGCCCTATTGTTCACCATTGTTCCCGGACTGTGACCCCGGAGGACTATATCTCCTGCCACACCGGGAATCTTCAACTGCGTGGCAATTTGCCAATGCCTCCGCATATCAGGCCGATTGTTGAATATCTTTAGCTCATGTTTTGCTGCAGTATAAGCGTATCAATTGGTCACTGATATTGGGGAAAAGAAATTGAGGTGCCATTTTTTTCATTTTCAAGAAAATGTGGCAGTTTTATTTGCGGGAACAGACGGTTATCTGATTTTAATACGTTAGTATGAATTTTACACTTAGTTTTGCCTTAGCCCCCTGATGGGGACTGCGGAATTTGTTATACAATTGGTTATTGGTCTCCGCCTAATAGTCTACATAAGGGATTATTTTGTTATATCTCTGTGTGGTAAAAATGTCCAAGTTAACCTGCAATTATAGCGCTCATATTCGTGTACGCATGGACTGGTTATTACCGTTATTATATTCGTACTCGGTCAGCAGCATAACCACTGGCTCACAACTTATATTATATTGGGTGTAAACAGACTGACCTCCAATGAGCTCATGTGACCTTGCTGTGGGAAAGCTCATCTAAAGATACATGACTTTGATTTGCCCCACCCGATTAAACCATGTAATTTTCTTTGTACTTTAGGAAAGGCCATCACCGACATCCATTATTTCGAAAATTTCATTTGAATCGGATATAACCATAAACAAACCATGCTTGTAACATATGAATGGGGACGAGTTCAGCCAAGATATTTTGCAGAAGAAATGAGAAAAATACAAGCTTTCTAATGATACTAAAATCTCAGGTTTTATGGTGTGAGTGGTGGGGTCGAGGCTGGGGATCGGATAGTACTCATTTAACGAGAACCATAAGCCATTGCAATGTATATTTATGCAATCTTAATTTCTTTTTTTACTGCAGGTTTTGAACCAAGAAAATGTCCACCATTTCGTTCACAAAAAGTCTCCTTCACACAGCCGAAGACGACGTACGGCCGAACATGTGACTCTGGAATCTGAACCATCGGTAAGCTCGCAGATAACACCTAACACATGCAATGGATGTGATTTAAATGATAGATGTATAGATTGATAATGGTAAAATTATTTCTTTTATTTTGTTCGTATATTACATTTTTATATCTATTTTACTTTAACGCGCTAAAAGAATATACGATTCGATTAAAAACCTCACAAGCGTAATTTTAACGCTTTAGAAAAGGTAATATTTCCTTGAACAGTTCTTGATGACATTATATATGCAAAGAGCATGAGGCATGATGTTTCTAATGCAATTAAAAATGTTCAAAGACTCTTTCCAAGTGCCAGGAATAAAAAATGAGATTCCAGAGGGACAACTTAATTGCGCATAACCTTATTTTAGTCCACCATCAATTTAATTTACTGCCGCGAAATCAGACACTGAGCGTATTGCCGACGTTGCTAGGTCGGACTATAATGGTTGTGCTGTAGAGATTTTACAATATATATTTTCATGCAAATGATGTTCAGGACTTTCATCCTCTCCTTTTCGATGAAAATCACCTACGAATCCACCTACTTGAGGTGGTATTTATATGAAGAAATGATTCATCTTATTTAAACCAACTTGATTTTGCAACGTGGTTTTAACTAGTACGGAATACTATATAGTACTAGTTTAAGAAATAGCAATATCGTCATCTGTTAGTGGTGCTGTAATTGCAGCTAACAGACGGGCACCGATGACGTAAAGCTAGCAGAGATAGGTTCCCAATGGTCCTAATTATGGATCATTTGTACGGAAGAATATCGCCGGTATAAACATGCCATATGGTGGAATAAGACGGTAAATTGCCTTGATATTATTGTTGATTTGAGTAGCTTTTTGTAAAATTTATGGATCAACATAGAGCCGTTGAATTGACTGAAGGTGACTATAAAATAGATCAAGCCCCATTTAACCTATTTAATTCACCTTTATTTATTAAATACATTCAATTAATCTATGCTTAGTATTGCATAGCATGTCTACACTATGAGCTTTACGGGGTTTTTTTCTTCTCAAGGTCAAATGAACGAGCATTCGCTAAGTTTGTCCATTTTTTGAGTTGCACTGTGTAGGAAGTTACTTACATCATAGTGTGTTTTTTGCGTTTGTGAATTCAAAACCTGTAATTCGCGAGATCGGTTTTAAACTTTTAAGACTTTATTTATGATAATACAGAAACATGATAATCAACCTTTTTGCCACAGTGTCTTAGCGTGAAAAGACACCCAATTATAAGTAATTTCAGACCTCGCACATGCTTTATACAATCGAAGCTTAACTGATCTGCATGATGGATACCATGGAAAGCTAAAAACACAGCTCAGAGCACGTATGGTATTTGAATAGATAGTGTGATGGTTTATCTTTTATCAGTCTGGCTTGTAACAAAAAATAAGAGATGCTTCTGGAGTCAGACACACATGCATGTCATCTACACTCTTTATAATAATTATTCATTTATTCAACCTACATTGTAAAATTCCTTGGTATACTTTAAAACTTAAGTAACATATTAAATTTTCAATTAGTATACTGATCAATGTTATAGCAGTGTACCGCTTAAACAAACAATAATTTACAAAGTATATTCATGTTTCTGTTAAGAAAAGAGTGGACGAAAATGTTACCAATTTAAACTAGCAATATAACAGCATGCATACTGGAAAATATAAGATACAATTACTAGCAAAGGTGCAATTAATTGATATGAACTGGAGTGACCAAAATATTACCTTTTATTTTTGTACATATTAAAGTAACAAAGTTGACCATTATTATAACAGATGACCAAGGTTGAAAATTGTTCCCAATTAGGGGCAGATATTCAAGTTACAAATTTCCTCATCTAGACTTGTAGGGAATCAAGGCAAATGATATTTGATTACAAAATGTATAACATTTCTCCTGTCATCGCCAAGAAATCTTAATTTTCAAGCTTACATCTCATGTCCATGTTCTCTTAGCATATTTGAGGAGACATTGCAGAACTCTGCCTCACTGCATGCGTCAAATACAACTGCTGTACGTCCCATGTTATTTACTACTTTACGGCACACCTGGTAGATGTTCTTCAACCGCCTTTCTCTTCGGCGATAATACAACCCAATAATGTCCAGCGAGCGAGGAGAATAACACGTGTTCTCCACAGCCATTGATTTTTTTGAAAATGGAAAGAAACAATACCCTTAGTTTCGTTCGATGTTTGAAGTTAAGTTTCATTCGTTGTATTGAATATTGGTGTAGTAAAGTTCCCTGTGAAAGCTGAAAACATATTTTTTTAACACGGACGATTTTTGTTTTAAAAAAGTGAGGAATCTGATTGCGGGTTAGGATTAGCTTCAAAACTAAACCAATGTTTGCTGTCCGTTCCATCCGGTTTCTGGTGGCTAAACCGATTTCCTCAGTTCTAAACAATGAGATAACGTTCAACCGCCTGTGGCAAGTATTATACACAATTGATGGTGAAAAACCAAGTCTCTCGGCCACAAAAAGGTTTTTCGAAAGCTTTGCTCTTCGAATCGATCAAATCGAAAACCAGGTTGATCAAATTCGATAGGCAAGATTTTGAAAAACCTGTTTTTTTTATCGAAAAACCAAGTTCGACCGATAAACTGGTTCAGTCAAAAATATACCTTTTCAAATCGATATACCTGGATTTTCGAATCGAACAACCAGGTTTATCAAATTCGATATGCAAGGATTTTGATAAACCTGCGTTTTCGACTGAAAAAAAAACAGGTTTTTCGACTGATAAAGCAGGTGTACCAAACCTAGCTTTTCGATTCGATAAACCTGGTTTCTTTATTGGCGAAAAACGAGGTTTTTCTCTTTCATTGTGAAAATACTTGCCATAAACCACCATTTGTCGCCGATCCATGGTTACTCCATCTGTTCTCTTTTTCAATATTTCAGTTGTGATCTTGATTTTAAGGCTCTCTTCAAAGAAATCGGCTCAATGTGCCTTAAACCACTGGTCTTTACAGATTTCACTGCATGTACACACAGAATCAGACCAGACTAAAAATGGAAAATATATACTTTAATAGGTCATATTTTTCCCAGGAATACAGTTTTAAGTTCTAATGGATTTTTTTCTTAGTAAGACCCAAATACTACTTGAATATACCCCAAAAGCCTAAGGATATTCCTATCTTCTTCCCCCATCATCTCCAATCAGCGAATTGGTCTCTTTCCTTTGTTTCCCTTTAATGTTGACAATTTCTGGGAGCGGTTCTCTCCACTCCTACCCTAGGAATGTCAATGTATCTTACAGAAAATGTTAAAGTTTACCTCTAGTTCAAAGGTGTAAATAATTTCCCCAATGAATTGCATACAAGCACCTACTGAGGCTACTGTTGCTGTGCATTTCGCTAGATATTAAAGCACATACTCATAGATAAATTGTTACGTGTGTTGCTTTGAATGTTTTCTACTAGAATCAAAGCCGATAAAGCAAACTTTTAATTTTATAAACATTTTATAGGATATGTGGACTATTTTTTTTCCTAGAAAATATAAATGTGCAAAGGTCTATACACACATCCTTAAATCCCGGATTTCTTCAGTAAAAAGCTGATCTTTGCATGACTCACTAATCAATGAAACGTTCCATTATATCTCTCCAATTTACAGGTTAAACGGGTAACACAACTAACGGGATTTAAGAGGGATAAACGTGGCTTCAAAGATGTGAAAACATTACCTGGAAATAAAATTCCATCTCAGGCCGGCAAAGGACAGAAAACGAAAGGATCGTGGCCTCCATTTAACGACCCTTTATTAGATAAACAATGGTATATCGTAAGTATTCAATCTTTCTTGTTCATTTGAAACAAAATTGGGTTTTTATGAAGTTGGCAATAAAACAAACATGGACGGTGATCGGCCGTTTAAATTTGAGTGTGTTGCCAATTTTTAACCTTTTCGTGCATGCAATAAAGCTTGTTCACATACTTATCATTATGTGAAATAGCTCAGCTCAAATCGAGGTCCTTCATATATATAGAAAATCACAAATATGTAATAAAACTCCGGATTCCGCAATTTGTTATATGTATACACAGTATTCTATGATATTGTTATACTACACATAAACATTTATTACATAAAACGAAAAATCAGTTTCATCTCAAACTTGAGCATTTTAGGTGACTCATTTTAGTTATAGTGGACTATTTTGATCAATACAACGACAACAAACTATATTTCAAAATCTCTGAGTCAGCCTTTAAGTTTGCTTCTTCAATTTGTCTTCGCGTGTCCTCTTTTGTGATCTTGCATCCTATTTTCATTGTTTTATCCGCATATTCTTTTTCTTTTTTAGTCTATTGCTAATTGCTTTTGCTTTGTTCTACGTTAGGTGTTCTGTTAAATCTCGTTGTTATTGTTATGTTTATATTATTATTATTATTACAGTACGTAAACAATTCTAAACGGCGTTGAAAATAGTTCAACGTGTCTGCCATTGTTTGTTATATTCTATCATATCACAAACGCCATCAATGTTGCTTTGTTTTTGAAAGATCCTTGTTTTGATTTTAGTTAACTGGTTAACAGCAATTAAAAACAACACCATCAATAACAACACCAACGCGATAAAATTATCAATACTTTTAATCTGCAAAACGTGCACACCTTAACATGCTTAATGATCATGGTACAATTCTCAGCCGTTGATACATTAATGTAGATATTCATCAATCACGTTGATGAAATGCATATTCGTGACAAAATAAATCGTTTGCAATATTCTAAATTTCTCGAAATCTGACAAGCATTTAAATGACATTTTAGCTTCACCTTCAGCAACTGACGTTAAATGGTGGCACATCAACACTTTTTTGGAAACATGTCCATTATCAAGTCAGTTTGCATTTTTGACAAGCTTGAATAGCAGAAGCTCTTATTTGTATTTCATCCCGATTGTCCACATACATAACATGACTACATTTCTCAGACAATTCCAACGATGGTGAGCTCACTTAAAACCTTCAACTGACAAATTATTGCCGTCAATTTTTTATTACAAGAGAAAAATGAAAACAAACCAGAATTATATTGTGTTTTAATATGGCAAGTCGACTTTGAAATGATACAATGTCGGCGCAATATGCTGAACATGTTAGAGTTTATTCCGTACAAAAGACTACCTCGAGTGATGACAACCAATATTCCCAAACATTTTTAACGTAAATTTGTTACATCTGTAAGGAAGAGTACAGAAAAGAAAATATTCAAAAAATACTGGAATTAACCCAATTTAATTTTGCCAACTATCAACGTAACTGTGCAAAAATCTCAATCAGTTTAAAACTGGGGGCACTTCAAAAATGTGTTATTATTGCTTTGAAGTCATTTTATAGGAAGGCGCCCACTTACTGTGGTAGCTGCCAATTGCATTTTAATTTTACAAACCCTACAGTCGCCATTATTATCTCTCTAAAGAGAGTTTACATTGCTTAATGTTGTTGATATAAGAAAATTATACACAGCTTGATAAATATTGATGAAAGAAGTTGTTGATTAAAGAAGGATTTGTAGTGACAAATTGGTTTGTAACCCTATTACATATGTAACGAATCAGTCTATAAGTGATGGGTGAAAGAAAGCCAGAGAAAGCTGCATACAGATACAGAGATAATTAGTACTGTATTGATATAGATGTGTGGATATCCCCATGCCAATAGATAGGTATATACCCATAATATAACAATCCTAGAGCACTTAGAGTGATATTAGACCAAAAACAGGTGTTACAGAAAATATCGATTGAATTGCCAAGATTCTAGGCATGATGGAAATTATATGCCACGGATACAAGTAACTTAGTAGTTTGATACAACGCCTGCAGGGGAAACAAATGATTTGATCTCACAATATCATAGATTAATTGGGATGTGTTAAAACTTTTTACCGCTAACACAAACTGAAAATACAACTCCATGTAGAGAAACGGGTGTATGTTGTTTCTTTTCATAGCTTGTTGCAGTCAGGTGGCTAAATTACAACATTATTTACCTTATTAACATAACAATTAGAAGCCAACATAAACTGCATAATTTAAAAAAAAAACATTATTAAATATTCTTGAGTCTACAACAAATATTGCTGATTTTACTTGCGATTACTTAAGTCACAGTGTAAAACGTTATTTGAGGAATCGAGGGAAACATTCCCTAGAAAGGTCTGACAACTTTAGTGATCAAGACGTAAAATTCGAGGACGAAATTTTTATTTGAAATGTAAACGTCATTGTGTTAAGTGTGCTGACAAAGGTCTAATGGAATTGCGTATGTAGATAGGTTGCCGAAAAACAATGGGTTCGGATACATTTCTTATACACTGAATTATCAGTTAAGGCAGTTATTAACTATTTTCTACTTCAATCGCCAACTCCGATGCTTTCATTGCAATCTCTAACACTAAAATTAAAAAAAATATGAAGTAAATTTTCTGTCTGGAGTGGGAATCGAACCCGCGACCTTTTGGATTACAAGACGAACACCTACCATATTGAATCCTGTTGCTTGTTTTAGTCTCTTGAGGGTGTCCACATCCCTATTTTTGTTAACAATTTACAGCTGTATTAAAATGTCAGTGATTTTGAGCGGTTTTACATGATTTTCAGTATTTTAGTTTATAGCAATGTCATAGGGAAACCTTTTCTCTTTTTAAAAACCCACCAGACCAAGAGATGTTCCATTGTCTGTGGTGCTGTCTCACAATCACAGGTAGCCCCACTTCTGCATGGAAACCATAGATCGGCAGTGCAGTTCTGGTTAACGGAATACAGCGCACACATAATCATGAATAGCGCCACTATGAGACGAGTTGAAAATATATGCTCCAGGAGCATGATTTCGGGCCAAAATGTCACATTAATTGGCTGGTGGCCAAACCTCATTCAATATAGCAACTCAAATATTAAAATTAGATTACAGCAAGAAACTACAAACTAATAAACCCATTTGGGGTTTGATGTGGGTCAGTCACAGGTGTCCCTTGGAGCATTATGACCGCGTCCTCGTTCGTTATTCATATGTAATTATGTAAAAATAACCCTTACAGTGGAGTGGATTCTTCAGCTCCAACGATTTTGGCATAAGAAAATATTCCTTGACAAACATAAAAAAATTAAGACTTTTTTTTATCTTTTAATAATTTGTCTGCAGGAAAATTTGCGATACATGTATATTATCTCGGATTGTTCTGTTTACGTATTAAATGATACTTAAAATGTGTAGCCTCGAGTTATTCTGAATAAATAACAATGGTGCTCGCCGTGGTACATTATGATTTGAAAGATAAACAAAAGCGTATCAACTAAATGACAAAATACTAGGTTTATTATT
Organism: Ophioderma brevispina; assembly: GCA_023653785.1. NCBI lineage: Eukaryota > Metazoa > Echinodermata > Ophiuroidea > Amphilepidida > Ophiodermatidae > Ophioderma > Ophioderma brevispina. The sequence goes on from JAMKCH010013098.1 coordinate 67,590, forward strand.
TAAAGCTTCCGATTTGGCAGGAGATAATTGTAGTCCTCCTGACTCATAGTCCACCAGCAACGGTAAAGAAGAGGGTCCTCGATTCAGATCACTCATGCACGCAAAATTAGTGTCATGCTTGATTCCGTTGTCGTTTCTGGAGCCCGGACTTTGGCATTAAGGGGACTCCATCTCCTAACTTCAATGAGTAAAAAGAAAATTGTTTGAATACTACTAGTATATGCCAAAATTTTATAGCACCATGAGTTTCTAAATGCCAACGATCTTGACAAACAGAGTTTTAACTGATTGAATTCTCTTGAAATTTCATGAGTGAAGGACATGTATCGATTTGAATGAATTTTGGTAAGGTGTGGGCAAATTTTAATTTCAAATTAGTTTCTTTTATCTTATTATCGCTTTTATTGAATATGATCATCTGACATGAGCGTTTGTTGTGGTTTAACGTGAACATTATATAATCCGAACATTATTTTTAAGAGTTTTATATCCGTGTTATTCGTCGGAGATTGCATTTTAAAAAAGGACAGACAATTACCCAGTAGGATTGATAAGTTATCATAATATTCCAGAGCTGTAAAACCGTGTCCACTTAAAGAATAGCTTTGTTCCAAATTAATTTCCCATGCGAATGATACATTACAATCAATTATTTACAATTGTTAAACAAGCGTCAAGTCTCGATATGAAAGTTTGCGCCCACTTTTATTGACACAGTAGCTGATTTTGAGTAAGATCAATAAAATGAGACGGATTTTAGAAAAAAATGTAATTAAAACAGTTTACTTTTTTTTAAAAAGTGTATCATTCCGCTTTACATATTCTTGCTAGTCTTGTTTTAAAGACCATGCGCAAGACGATATATTGGCTGAAGAGTTAAATATATCAGAAAAATTCCAGCCATTTTATAATCAGTATAATAATAACACCTTGACAAAAGTTTGCTGATCGATAATTACTTTATAAGCGCTTAAAGTAGAATATTGCAATGTGTGTACGCTTACAATAAGTGATATTAAAGGTACAACGAGAAATTTCACATAACAGGTGTCCCTAATAATGTGAAAATCTGATTTTTGCACTGATGTAACGCTTTATGTCAAAAAATCCCTAAGCTAAGAATGGATTCTTTGGTACAAAAATTGTGAAATTTCTAATTTCCTGTTGGAGCAAATAGGAAATTCAGCCTATGTTTTGTATTGAAATATAAGCATATAAAAATCCCCTTTTGTTTTAACTTTTAAGACAATTTGTGCAAATAAAAAGGTAATATATATTGAGTGTCCAATCTATACGAAAGCACTACATATTACTGAAAACATCAATGACTTCAAATCTCTCGTTGCACCTTTAAGCACGTTAATAAATGCGTTTTGAATTAACCGTGTTAATCTTCAAATTTGTTATGCAAAATAGACCAGTTTGTAATACTTTCTGTCGAGAAAGTCGGCGGAAAATACAAATTACACGATTTTATTCAAACAAGAAAGAGATTGCAACTGAATAATTATGCCAATATATAGCCAAGTAAGATGTTAAAGTACTCTATAGTCCAATATTGTTTGTTGAAGAAACCACCATCGCTTGATGTTCCATTTAAGTTCCTTTTATTACATTTTACAAAATTATTTAGATTATCATCCTGTCTGATGTGGATTATAATTATTATAGACTAGCAGGTGGATTATCGATCAAAATAACATTAATGAAGTGGGAAATCATAGGGTTCAACATCTGGAGAAAGAACAGTTTTAAGTTGTCCTTATTACACGAAACTTCTACAATAAAGGTACTAAAATGTATTTTGCTCTGTACAATATCAGTGTTACTCATTTGAAATGCTTGATTTGTATAGGACTTGTTTGGATATGTTATGACCAAAGTAATGGCTATTTGCAACGCCTGAACTATTAACTACACTAGAGCTCTACACTGATGATATTTAAAGTTGAACCGAGATTTGTACGGTGGGTTGATTTGTTCTGATGATACGATCAATGTAAGTATAAGGACTACGAAATAGTCTAGTTTGTTACTGTCGAAGCGCACAATATTGCCTCCAACATAACGCAGGCACGGGCAGTGACAGATGGTCGTTGTTGAGCGTGATTGAGAAGTGAAGTCCAGTGACGTAACTAGGGGTGGGCGAAGTGGGCGACTCGCCCACCCTTAAAAATGGGGAGAAATTGTGAAGGAAAGGGAGAGATAAGGGGCGATCTTCAGGCCAGGAAAACAAAAGGTCCTTGCCAATGACCTCTACACATGTATAGTATGCTGCCACACAGTTGAATGGTCGCCGAGTGAAACAACAGGAAGTTGCATTTTGACTGCACAATGTGGCTTAACTTTTATAGTAAAATTAAAGGAATTTTGTATAACATAGACATCTGTGTGGGAATATGTGCACCAGCAGATATATGCATTGTTTCCCGCATATTGCTTAAGTCGAAAAGCAACTTCCTGTGTTTCAATCGGCGACTCATACCCGATATCAAGTGTAGAGGTCAGTGGTCCTTTCCCACTTGATAGAGGTCTAGTTACGGCCCTGGACTTAAAGCATACGCTAAGCGGATTAAGGAATTTAAGTAGGCACGCGGATTGATCGACCAGGCAATTTCGGACACATATAAAGTGGCGAGTACCAAGCTGTAATAAAATATTTACTCCAAATTACCTGTTTGGTTTTATTCAGGCTTCAGACCGCATATTGTTTCTCTGATTTCAAATGATCAGCGATATTATAGCATGTCTTATTTTACATTGATTTGGCATTCATGAGATCATGAGATATGAGACAACATTTATCGAATCTCACTCCGCTGCAGGCCCGCGCATGGGGGTGTTGGGGTGGAACACCCCCCCCCCCAGCGATCCTCAAGAGGAAGAAAGAAAAAGGGAAGAGCAGAGAACGGAAAAGGAGAAAGAGAAAAGAAAGAGGAGAGAAGAGAAAAGAAAGAGAGAAAGGGGAAGTAAGAATGGAAACAAAAGGGAAAGAAAATCAGAACGCTTGAGATTGAACTCCAGACTTACATAAGTCCAAATATCACAAATATTTGGCTTCCCTCAAGCCAATTAGTTTGGTTTCCAAGCCTAACCAACGGTAATCATGAATTGTTAATGCGCCACAGTACTTGTGATCAAATGTGAAAATAAATTTGAGAAAACACGAGGTGAGCCATGGGCCACATTCCCAAGCTGAAGTGGTCAAGAAAAAAATGTAGGAAGCGATTCCCTAGCCCCAGCCCACCATAAACTTATGGTCTACTGGCTAGCATTTGAATTAATTACTTTACTTAACCCTTCAAAAAATACATTTCTTAATAGTTAAATCCAAGAGCTTCCGGGGGCTCCGCCCCTGGACTCCGGAAGGGGCTCTGCTCCTGCACCGCTCCGTTAAAGAAATTGGCGCTAGCTATAATAGGCCAGTATAGTTCCTCTTCGGCGGTACAAGCTTATACTGCACGTATCAGTGAGCCAAGTTAGAAACCGTCTTTTCTTTGAATTGGTACCATTTACCCATCAAAAAGTGGTAATCTTAAAGGTCTGAATAGCTCGAATCCAAGAGCTTCCGCGGGGCTTCGCCCCCTGGAACACCAGAAGGGCTCTGCCTCCTGCACACCACACCCATTGGTGCCGATATGCAATCTCTTTGGCAGTACAAAGCTCTTACATGTATACTTGCCCGTCTCAGTGAGCAAGTTAGAAACCAGTCTTAACTCGGGTCTTTACTTTGAATTAACCGCCTCAAAACAGTGGTCATTTTAAAGGTTTGAAGAGCTTAAATTCAAGAGCTTCCGGGATCAGCCCCTGGACACCGGCAGGGGCAAGGGCCCTATAGCGGGCCCCTGTACCCCACCCGATCAGGGCTGTCCGGTTGCGCCCGGTTTGTGTCAAGGCACTTGCGGTGGGCAGTTCGGACGATCAAGAAAAAATGGTCTGTAAAGACTTAAGAGCTCTACTTAGACAGTTTTCACGAGCCCCTTAGTGGGCCCGAACCGTGCGCCGTTCATTGTATTGTTTTATTCGCTCACTACGATTCCAGGGACCTCTTCGGGAGCAATACCATTCTTCACTTTACAACCCCCCCTGACAAAATGTCTTAGCGACGGCCCTGCTCCGCTGCAGAGTGTCACGCATTCAGTTTCAATCAATAGTTATAAGGACGATTTTGGAAAAGTTAATCCGATTAATACATTTCGTTTATTCAAATGAGAAAACACCATTAAAATAAGTTCTAAGTATGTCTGTATTATTCAATTCAATCACATCCAAAAATAAATTTAGTAGACAGCTCGGCGCACTGAAATCGACAATCAGACTATAGTTATTGTGTTGCGTGGTATAGTGGTTTCGATGCACTGAATCGAGTAATCGAAATTGGGAATAATGGATTGTCTAATTAATTCCACGTTCGGGTAGCTTTCTCAAGAGGAAGAAACATGAGCCAGTTGAGTAATAGTTTTGTTCTGATATTTATGTGGAAACTGAAATTGACGCCTCGGATCATGTGATTCATTTATGTGTTATGCGACAACTTTACCCGGGTATGAGGAAAACAAACAGATTTGTGTATTGAAATAGGTAATCATAATATCTATTATATATATAGTGTTATATTACTTAATTCATAATCGGATAGTCCAATATTAAGTTGTACGACGGGTTCCGTATAGCTAATCCCGCGTTCGTTGTCCTTTCAAAAATACCAACATACATAAATACATACAACAAAAATACAATAAAAATAATATTCATGCCATTTGCGAAAAGTTAACGAAATGAAGCGAGAATCATTTATCTATGTTTAACAAAGAACTAATATGGGAGGGGCATAAAATATCTTCCTCGGGTTTTAAGGAGCTTCAGGTGAAAACTAATGCCTATGAAAGGCACATCGTAGGACAATAATCGTTCTTCATATAGAATGTTTATGTCTCAAATTAAGTCTTGTTATTTCATCACTACTCCCTTCTGTGTTTTTTTTTTGGCAATCTCGGGACTTGCTCTATATATTTACAATCCGTTTCTATTTGAAGTCGATCTTGCAAGGCCCTTTGTAACGTATGTGCACTACAAAGTACGCAGTGTTTGCAGCATCGCAGGATGGGAAAACAAAAGGAATGCCAGAAAATCCTATTCAAATCAATGTACCGTCTTTATCTGCAAGGCTTATATCTAATATACGCGTCACGTCACGTCGCGTTGCGTCGCGTTACGTCGCGTTGCGGAGTAATAATGGTAATGTGGTCTTCCTCCGCTGGTCGAAGTAAAGCAATGTGCAAAAATATCAAGTTTTAAAAATATTGCAGCATGGGCGTAGTTTCACCACACCATAAACAAATCAGTCTTGATCAAATAAAACAAGTTTGTACTCAAACTCTCGTTAAAATTGGTTACTGTGTAAGGAACTTATTTTAAAGGACTTATTGACCAATATTTAACACTGGGACACACCATTTAATTTGAAAGAGGGAAACACCATTTAATTTGAAAGAGGGGGGAGGTTTGGAATTTGAAAAATAAACAAAAATCACCTACAATAGAGCAAGAAACAATTTTTTTTTTTTTTTTTTTTGCAATCTCGGGACTTGCTCTATATATTTACAATCCGTTTCTATTTGAAGTCGATCTTGCAAGGCCCTTTGTAACGTATGTGCACTACAAAGTACGCAGTGTTTGCAGCATCGCAGGATGGGAAAACAAAAGGAATGCCAGAAAATCCTATTCAAATCAATGTACCGTCTTTATCTGCAAGGCTTATATCTAATATACGCGTCACGTCGCGTTGCGTCGCGTTACGTCGCGTTGCGGAGTAATAATGGTAATGTGGTCTTCCTCCGCTGGTCGAAGTAAAGCAATGTGCAAAAATATCAAGTTTTAAAAATATTGCAAGTATAAATAAAACAAGTTTGTACTCAAACTCTCGTTAAAAATGGTTACTGTGTAAGGAACTTATTTTAAAGGACTTATTGACCAATATTTAACACTGGGACACACCATTTAATTTGAAAGAGGGAAACACCATTTAATTTGAAAGAGGGGGGAGGTTTGGAATTTGAAAAATAAACAAAAATCACCTACAATAGAGCAAGAAACAAAGTTTCCCCTCTTTCTAATAATGAAAAAAAAATAAAAAGGGCGCAATTTTTTTTTTTTTTTTTTTTTTTTTTTTTTTTTTTTTTTTTTTTTTTTTTTTTTTTTTTTTTTTTTTTTTTTTTTTTTTTTTTTTTTTTTTTTTTTTTTTTTTTTTTTTTTTTTTTTTTTTTTTTTTTTTTTTTTTTTTTTTTTTTTTTTTTTTTTTTGCGCTCTCACGCAAAGATCCTTTTTATTTTGCTGTCACCCAATGGCCCCCTTTTCAAATCAATTACTGATCAGTCACTTAAAGACCCCCTTGTTGACTGACTAGAATGTTGGAATTTTTCCCCCGAAATGTAAACTTATTGCAAGTTTTTTCTGAATTTGTTTAACATTTTTACAAGAATATTGACAATTTTATGCAATACGCGAATTTTGGGTTTTCTACCGGAAATCATTTTGTTCCTAAATTCCTGTCCAACAATGCACCGACGAAGTACGAATAGATATGCGTCACTCCGTGCACGCTCGCGGTTTAGTGCGCCTCCTTTAAACTACGCGCGCATTTTGTGGCGCAGATATTATAACGCAATCAAAGAGTGCGCGTTGCTGGTAAAATTTAGGAACAGATTGACTTCCGGCCGGAAAACCCGAAATCCACGTATTCCTTCAGTGTTTCTCCCATTTTTTTCCTGGTCTTCACTGATTGATCCTCCTTTTTTGGGATCTCACGCAATAACCTCCTGTTTCTGTGTCCTGCCTTTCATCGGCTGAAATATACCCCCATGTTTTAATTTGTCGGCCACACATCCCCGTCACTTTTATATTCGAGCCGGGCCCCGGATAAAAGATTTTATCTGCAAAAAAGTAAATATTTGAAAAGTTTCATATTCCATCCCTGTTGAAACATAAGTGTCAAGAGGGACGCAAAAAAGAGAGGGAAAAGGGTGATATTTTTACGTGTATTTTAATGGACTCATGGTTTTTGTGGTGTGCGCTGGGAGACGGGTATTGGGTTTCAAAATAACTCCGGTAAACCAAGGACAAACACAAGTAGCGGTTGGTGAGGAAAAGCTTGATATTTCACTAACAAAAATTGTAATCCATAGTCTCATACAGGAGAAAGCCTAAATTATATACAATAAATCACTAACGAGGGGAAACATCCAAAGCGGCGTAACTTTACGTGACGTGGACTGCGACGCGACGTGAGAGATGACGTGACGCGTATATTAGATACAAGAAACGACGTAATGATTATTATTCCAGTCTGTGGATAACAAGCCCATCTGCAAAGGTGTTTTATTGGTAAAAGTACAAAGAACATTATGTGCGGAATGAGACAACTAATTACGAATGCATTTTTCATCCAAGATATGTGGGAAATCATATTGATTTTGACCGAAACAAGAGTGACGATACAACGACTCTTACACGCCCCATCAAAATTTTGTTTTCAGTTCATTTTGTTTTCTGGTCACGAACGTGCTCTGGAGTTAAAAACACTCGGGGAAAGCATTAAAATCCACTATTTTATTTTATAAATTGGATGGACCTGAAAAAAATAAACAAAAAACAGAAAAAAAGAACGCTGCAGCTGTCGGCGTTTTCAATTGTGCGATTTACACAGAGCAGCTATCTATAGGCTACATATAAGTGCATTGCGTTGAAAAAATATTTATTACTAAATGTTCTAGTACTATATCTTTTGCCTGCTAATGATGGGCGAACAGTACGCGAAACAAACGTATGAAAAGTTTTGATCGATGTCAATTGATGATAACGGAACGACCGTAAGCCTGCTCAACACAAAGCTATGTGTTAAATTATGTAAACTAAGATGGGTGAACTTGTACGATTGCGACAGAAGAAATGGTGTTGAATATGCAAGGGACAGAATAAAATAATTCACTATAGAGTGACAGCGCACCGAGTTAATGCGATCTACACGGATTTGTAGCACCACACCAAGTTTGTATCGGGATGCACATCTTTTTGTCTTGGTGGACTCTTGTTGTTCTTGCGAGACATTACATCTGCATGCGCTTACTTTCAGTTTAAATCTAAGAGGCACCCTATCTTGTTGTTGCTGTAGAATGACCGGCGATAAAGGATTGCAAAGGATTCAAAGGATTTAGTTAGATGCTAATCACATATTTATTCGCATGTAGGCGGCACATCTTGACTCGTGTTCGAGTATAAACAATAGGGTTGAGCGGTATTAACTAATCTCCATAATCTTCTAGGCTTGGGCGGGTACTCAAACATAACTAACCATAATCAAAGTGACACTTATATTTTAATCCCCCTTCTTAAGATAATCACAAAGATTTTTTTTTTGAAATGAAAACTTTCCTGCAGAAAAATTAAAAACAGCCTGAAATGGGATGTATGCTGACAACATCTGCAGTGTCAATGAAAGTTGAATGTTGAATCTCGAGTACTTTCTGAGATGACAAAATAAAATATTAATTTTGATTTCGAGCACAAGAATTTTTATTGATGTCTTGAATTAAGGTCCATATCCCAGTCTTTGAGTCACTTGCCTTTTTGCAAAATAGACAATGTTCATGCGTTGGTCTCTTCCACAGTACGCATAGGATGGGGGCTCTTCAACGCCGTGTCAGATCCTTCGGAATCTATGCACATCTGATAGAAGCAGTTCCTTTTTTTCTTGTTGCGACCATATGAGATACCCATTCTCTAGGTTCGGTTTTCCATTGGTGCGATAACTTTCAAGTATGTTCATTCTCTGAAGTTCTTTCATAACTTGATCTTTTCCATGGGTGTTGGAACTGTACGTGGTGGTCGTATTAATGGTGGAACACTAGGATCTAGCTTCATCCTGTATTTGACCATGATTTGACGGGAAGTCCTAGCTTACCATCAAATAGATCAGCGTATGTCTCAAATTCAGGAGGGGCGTCTTCAGCAACATGAATGACGTTCTTGTTGAAGCATTAAACCCATCCTCACTGAATCTGCTACAACCAAGAATTGGTTACTGCATTCGGTGGTGCGTGACAATTTAATTCAACATCGTAACTTTCTCCGTCACAGATGCCGTTAAGCGTTTAGCGATACCACTAGGGATTGTTGATCAACCGTAGGCTGTTAAAGTAGGTTTAAACGGAGTATCTAGGTGTTTTTACAGTTTATGTCTTTAAGAATGACATTGGCATGACGTTCACTTCGCACCAGAGTCAGACCTTGACATTGACTAGGTGACCTGGATTTCAAGTGAGTGTACATGACACTTGTCCAAACAGGAGGACCAGAGTAGTAAATCGATTCGCATTCAATGATGTACTCTTCCGTTTCCTCCTCGTTCTGAATAGACATCTGTATTTCATGTAGGCTGTTGACCGTTTGTAGGCTTGCTTGTGGCTTTTGCGCTATCGGCACATTTTCTTGCGTAGGATAGGCTTCTGACAAAAATGACAGTTTGTCCTGCTTGCTTTACACTGTCCACTGCATTAATTGAACCACAATTCTTGCAGTTATTGCAAGGATTTAGTTGATGCTAATCACATATTTATTTAGACATGTAGGCGGCCATATTGACCTCATGTTCAGAGTATAATCAATAGGGTTGAGGGGTATTAACTAATCTCAGTATCTAGGCTTGGGCGGGACTCAATAAATATATAATCAAAGTGACACTAATTCTACAGTTGCCACTTAAATGGGATGGTCCAATTTATGAGTTCTTTGTCTGACTGGGTGACCTTGACCCCAAACCCTATTCTGTAAAGTTTCGCTCCGACATTTCAATCCGTTTTTAGGTCAGAGCTAAAAAACGTGATTTTAGGCCTCATAAAGTACTATGTAAAATTTTACTATTGGTCGGACCAAAAATGGAGGTACATTTCGCTTTGACATCCAAACCAAACATTCTTGTAACCTAAGATTGCACGAGGGAAATGAGAAATATAGGAGCGTTCTTAAGATACCAAAATATTTGACTATGTATTAGCACGGGTCATCATGGCCCTTAAATATGAGGAGGGGGGGGGGGGCAGTCTATTTGGTTGAATATCTGGTTAGGGTATACGTGGATCCACGGTTTTCATGCCAATTGCATTGTGGGAAATAAAATTCCGGTCAACTCCAATTCGCTGGCGGATTAACTTGTCGATTATAAATCTCAGTATGTTAGATTGTCATCTTTGAAATGTTTGACATTCCGCACAGGTGTCCGTCACATTGCAGAGTACAAATACCATCAATCAAGCCACCCGTCATGTTAAATATATTGAGCGCCAAAGAAGAGTAAGATATATTATAGTACATGTATTCACCTTTGAATGTAATTGTCACGAACCCATATCCGAGAACGGAAAGTTGGGTTGTCCGAAAAAAAAACCAGGGATCCACGTATTGTAGACATGGGTAGGTATGCAAAATAGGCCATGAGGCCAAAGCGAAAAAGGTGACCAAGGTGGCGCACCCCTGGGAAGTACAAATTTTCTCGAAATAATTTTTCCTAAAATTATAGGAAATCAGGTCTATGTTTGTCTCACTTCTAGATATGTGCGCATCCGAGAAAAGGAATTAATGTATATCAATTTATGCCCTAATATCAGTTGACTACGGGATGTACACAATGATGCACTGATCCAGCAGGTAATGGGCACTATTGATGAGTAAATCCGTCGGTATGTAGAAAACCAAACACTTCAGATTCCTTTCTCATCTGGAACTGCCGAGCCATGTTTTATCCATGAAACTAAAAAGATTGCAGGTGTATACCATTCACCCGATTAGATAGCTATTTTTCATGAGTTGAACACAAAATTACCGTCCTCTTTCACGAAAGTTAGAGGTTCTACTATGTGCTCAATTTTCTTTGCCCCATATTTCATCCTTTATCGAAAAAGGGAAACGAAGGTGAACAAAGAATAATGAGAAGCAAAATGTTTGCAAACTGTGACCTAACATCTTTGTGCAGAACCAAACCCGTAACTGCCGCGTAACCATTTCTATGCAATTTATTGCGGAAAATCATTCAACTATATGAAAGCAGGTGAACCGGTGACGAAAAACTTTTAATTGAATCGAAAAGAGGTCAATATTAATATGATTAAGTTATGGGTGTTATGGTGGGTCAATAGCACCATTATTGCTGGTGTCATGGAACGTGGTGTACATCTCTTGTCAATGATATTCAGGGAAAAAAGGAGATGACATTTCACGAAAATGTGCACAAACTAAATAACTGTAATTTATAAATTAAAAAAAACTGATTTTGATAATTTTAGGACAATTTTTTAGCAAAATCATGTACTTTTAACGGGTGCGTCACCTTTTGTAACGCTGTGGGATCTTGCCGCTAGCTAAAATTTTGAACGGTGAAAAGAAAGAAAATTCGACAGTCCGAGGCGGAGAGAATAACAATTAACCTAGTCTCTTGGTTTCTGAAGTAAACTGGAAATAGACAAATTGCTTGTTTCATCAAATCTATTTGACTCTCATGAAAAGATTAAATTGTCCCACCCGATTACGACATAAAAAAAATGTATATGTTTATAGGTAAATTTAATTTTGAATCTAAAGGAAAAGTAATTGTGTGTATTACATAGGTCCATACACTATGAGCTAGTAATTTTAATCTCAATTCCCTTGGCACAGTTCAGTAGCTTTCTCACCAATGTATTTAGTATAAATCCCCTGGTTTTTGTGTTACGATATTTGATAACCAGATCAACAAGCGTCAGTTCATGTCAATGTAGTACAAGGACAACACACTCTGAACTGTGTAATTGGTGGATGAGCATATTGTAAACCATAGTGATAGGTTATTCTACCGATATTTTCCGGTAACCGTAAACAATCAGTTCAAGGCTCACACTAGACCCCTTAGTTTTTAAAACGTGGAACGCAAAACTTTCCGTATGACGTCATTCTTACGAAATTTCTGTGAAACGATTTTATTTCCTTGTTTGTTTGTGTTTTGTTTTGAGTTATCAATGCTTGGCCAAATTGCGAATAAAATGTATTTTATTGGTATTCAGAAAACATAGTTTTTAAGATAATTTAAGCATCCATAAACACTTCTCGGGGATGACTTTTTTCCACCGTTAAGAGTAATGGGAAGATATGGATCGTTAAAAATTTATACGCCACAGTCTAACTCGTCCGGGCTTGTATTTTACAGAAGACATTAGATGCAAACATTACTATCCATAAAAGGAAAGTAATAGATGGAGTGCATTGGTTGTCTTCCAAGACAAGCTACGTCACAATATATTCTGAATGTTATGCATGAAAAATTGCAAATTGCCCATTTCGTCGCGTTTGCTCGGGCTGCACGAAATTGTTATGTATTATTAGCCTCCGGGGATGAGTACAGCAGTCGTTTTTTTTCAGGCACTCCGCGTAATATGACCTCATCCTGATATACCAATATGGTTGAGTTTAAATCAGGGCTGCTCTGGCTTAGATCACGGATGAGAGCTTCACGTTACTTCCCTTTGGTTAAAAAGTACCCCGATGGATGCCATGTCCTCCATATTGATGCCCGAATAACATAATACTAGTGCATGCGTAGCATTGAAGGGTGTGTCGTGAACAGCAACATGCAAAATTTGCTGCCCTATCTTCTGGATGATGAGCCAAACTACAAGATAACCGTAAACCAGGAAAATGTGCTGAAAAGGCGCGCGAAAAATTATGTCATCTTTTGCAGACGCAGACGTTATGTACAAATTTGGTAAGCCCAACGAAAGGCAATATTTCTCTGAGACTGAGGCTTGCTGATTACAAATTTGCCGAGCAATGTTTGGTTTGCTCTGAAAGCAGCTGGGTTTTTTACTCAGAATGTCGTTTCCCCCACGTTTTAATGAAGGTCTTGTTTTCAATCACACATAAATTTGAGCTCGGTCATCGGGATAAAGTGTAAGAACACCTTCCTGGTTAAGTGTGACGTATATCATGGTATATATAAAATATATGACTACATTACGCCTGATAGTGTGACGTATATTGAAATTAAATTACCTTTATGTTAAAATTGATCAAAAACTAAAGCTTAAAAGTAATAATTAGAAATAATTAAAACACTATTTGCGGACGCATCCATATGATGATCGGTATGCTAGAAGTGACGAGCCGCTCATGCCAGTTAGCAGCAAGTGTGCAGCAGGCGAATGTTCTACTTGTCTGGGATGTATATAACACTGTATATAATTCGATATGGTGTGATGGGGCTGCACAAACATTCCACTGCTGATGAAAAATTCGTCAAATGGTCTAATAAGGCTGCCTACTGCAAATAATATCTACCAAATTTACCAAGAGGTAATTTGGGTAATTGTTTCATCCATCTATATGATGGACATGTTACTTATTTGCGGCCAGTCTGTCTGGTCAGTTACAATTGGCTTCCAGTGGAGATCCTACTCATCATCGCCAATGCTATACCTAGGTACAGGATCTTCGCCCCGGCGTATAATTAAACGGGCGGATTTGGCCGTGCGTGATAGTTAACGCGAAACCCGAGAAGAACGGGTTTGGCCTAGGATAAAACCCGCTTCCAGATAGTCTTGTTCCCTCTGGGGCGTGGGGGTATGGGTACTCAAGTGGCAAAAGGTAGCGTAATATGCCGCCGATCTGTGGTCACATTTTTCACCCCCTTACTATAACAATGGCTTAGTTTTTCCTCCCATCCATGCTACTATATTGCTGGGTCAGTTTTTGAGGTCATTGATACTGTAAAATGGGGTCCATTTTTTCAAATTTTGTCGCAAATTTACTATGGAAATTGGTCAATTGGTCAGATTGTCGGTAAAACACAATTGAAAAATGGGTGATTTTCCGATTTTTGGAAACTAATATGAAAATAGGCCGATTTGCCAGAATTACTAGTAAAATGGTTCCAAAATTTCAAAGCCCAACTATCTAAATGGGTCATATTTTGTACAATTTGATCATTTAAAGACGGGTCGATTTTTTACCCGCGGCAGACGCACACCCGACGTACCCAATTTTGGGTCGAGTACCCCCCCGGGCTTGTTCCCAAGACTGCGTGCGTATCCTGTATACTATACTGGGAATGCTCACCACATTCAAGTCTGGTGAATCTTCAGGGCGAATCGCCTACGGATTGTTACGCACTAGAATTCTTACTCACGATCTTGAAGCAAACCAATCAGTGATCAAAATCAAAATTCTACAGGAATTCTTGGATGAGCATTTGCAGTATAGTGAGCTTACGTGCAGGGCCGTACGCAGGATTTATTTTGGGACCCAGGTGAGGGACCTCGAAAAAGTGAACTTTTTTTCGAAAAAGTGATATTTTTTGAAATAAAGTGGACCTAACCCCCCTAAAATTGACCTTTTTTTTAAAATCGATCAGCAAAAAGTGGACTTTCTTGTCAAAATTCCTAAACTTGTGGCCTTTTATCAACAAAATTTCAGCAAAAAATGGACTTGTGCCTTTGTGGAAGGAATTTGGGGGTGCGACCGCCACCCCGCACCCCCCCCCCCCCCATACCCGCGTACGGGCCTGCTACGTGCCCGTTGATGCGTCACCCACCAAATACGGGAAGCGAAACGATACCAAGTTCCAGTGAGAATATGTTAATGGACGGGTTTGGCGATGATACGAACCCGGCGAGAACGAGCATGTTTTGAGTTATGATAGCACCTTTGAAAGGTACCCGTAGCGAACACTGAGTTCTAATTACTTTTTATAGGCCAAACGTTTTTTAATCTCGGTGTGCTGAAGAACCCAAAATCTCTGTAGACATATGATCGCATTCGCAAATCACTATTAAAAGCCCCCCCCCAACCCGAGAACCCGCGGCCCCAGGTCATATCAAACAACAAATTCTTCACAAAAGAGATTTTAAGAATAAATTCACAATAAAAATTAATCCGTGTTCAATCATCGGCCCGCCGTTATCTGAAAAAATGGCCGCGGAATCTTACACCCTAAATTCATGATTTCAGAGGTGATTCATCAAGTTTTGTCTCATTTGATTTCAAGAAAAGAAAGATTTACTCAAACTGTTTTCAGCTAATTCCCGGGACTAAATTAGAAGGAATAAGTATCAAATAACATTGTGTTAGTGTGGCTAACAAGTTATGATCCCATGTCATTGAAGCAGTGGCGTATATCAACACGGGTTCCAAACAATAGCCACACCAAAAACCCATTGAAAAATTGGAGAAAAAACTGTCCTCCCAATCAGAATCCAGTGCCCAAACAGCTAAACTCACAGGTGAACTTTAGTGAATTAGTTAATTAAACTAACCAGAAAGCGTCATCAGTAATAATGATCACTTGCCTGGAAAAGTGTTAAGAGCTTTTAAGATATCTTGAATCTCGTTCAGATTTTAATCCCATTAATGTATAATGCGAAGTGGTTTATACGATCCCCAATTGAATACAGATCAAAACAAAGATTCAAATTTCAAATGTTTTCCTATTTATGAACAAAACCCAACATATAACAAATGATTTTTCCCGGGTTGCCTCATGCCCCAGTAGATGTGCTGGACGCTTTCGGCTATATATTTTACATGGACAAATGTTGTCGTTACTCTACGCTGACTTATCGTTATCCACTGATTACGCAGTACTGTGTCTCCATTCTGCTAAAACCAAAATCATTTATTTCCAAATAGCGATTCAGTATTGTAAGCTTCCTTAGATGTAGACGTATGTTAGTGGGCAATCCAGGTATCAAAATACCATAACATCCTCAGATATCAGACCCCGTATTATGTTCTCTATTATAAGATTTCCAAACTTATTTTGTCCATACGCTTGAGCTGACTCCTCGACTTAAATTAGAGGGGGGACTCAAAACATTCTCCCACCGGACGGTAACCTCATGTGGAAACTGCGGATGACAGTTTGCATCTAGGCACCGCATGACGCCGTTCCGACAGTTGTCCTGTTTGGCAAGCCGCCAGTTCGTTGTTCTCTGGTTCAAATGGACTCCTGTTCTCATATCTCTCAAGCTGGATGAACTCAACGAAGATCTGCAATTTATCTTTTTAGAATTGAGTCTCGGTATGTCATATTCGTGTAGTAGCCACTGGACACATTCAGACAATGCCGAGCTCGCACTGAACAACAATAATGTATTGGCAAGAGACGAATTCGGGTCTCAGAGGATAGTGGAATTAAAATCCAATCACGTAACTTATGCCCTGCGTTGACATTTGAAAGAAACTAACCTTCCATACAAAACACTCTCCCTTGATCAAACTAATGTATCATGCTACTTCTAAATATATCAATGCAGTCATCCCTGGATTTCTAACAGGCTCGTTAATGCGCTATACCCGGGCAAACATGTTTTGAATTCGAAGTTTTTATGCCCATTATATATTTTCCACGTCAATTACACTCTCAGCAGAATCATTAATGAATTAGATGTTGTGGAATTGTTACAAACTTTATGTTAAAACCATAAGAAAACTAGAGATAAGAACATGAAGGAATATCGGGTAATCCTAGAGTTCAATTTAATCTTGCAACTGATACCAATTAAGATCGTATAATGGTGCGTTTGTTCGAAATATGAAAATAAACTGGGTTAAATGATTTTAGGATAAGAATGAGTTTTATTTTGGGTTAATTTGGATGTCAAAATGCTTCTCTTATATTAGTATTTTCGAGTTGGCTTCTAAAATGACTTCAAGTAATTTTAAGAACTCTTCTAAATGCGTTTAACCACTTGTGCTTGTGCTGAAATCAAACTCGCAGTCGAATTCAAGTAGGAGTGGGTGCAGAAGTGTACGAGATTTTTCCACGATAATCAGCCTCGTCCTACCTTGACATCCCCGTTTGGATGTACTGAACATTTTGCAGCGATTAAATTCTCACAAGTGTCACTGTATATCGAACTATTTAATTTCCTGGTACCTTTTCACTTGAATATTGTGTCAAAGTAGTAAAGTGCACTTTAAATATATTTTACTCAATGTTGATTAAAAAGGGAACATCCCTTTCTGTTGAGTAAAATCTTAGTCAAGTCGAGTAAAACTGGCACATACTCCCCGTTGCGTGAGGTTAACTCAACTTAAACTAAGTTTTTACTCAACACCTTCTGTTGAGTAAAACTTGTTAAAGTGAGTAAACTTGGCACATACTCCCCGTTGCTTGACAGGGGCGGACCCAGGATTCGAAAAACGTCAAAATTTCCGGGGGGGGGGGGGGGGGCTTAAGGCTGAAACTTGTCCAAAGTGGGCTGATTTTGCAAGATTTTGCAGAATTTCCGGGGGGCGCCCCTCCGCCCCCTCCTGGATCCGCGCCTGCTTGAGGTTAACTCAACTTTAAGTTTTTACTCAACAGAAAAGGTTGTTCCTTTTTAATCAACATTTTTACAGTGCATTTTACTCAATTCTATCAACGGTTAAGCCCATGATATACTTCCAGTCGCAGCGGGCGATTTCTGCTCGTGAGCATGCGTAATACTTGATCTTGTGTCAAAATCCGGTATGCGCATGCCAATCGCTCGCTGCGACTGGTCGTATATCATGGGCTTTAGACTTTTGAAAAAGTGCCAAAGGTCATTGGACCTCGGCCATTATTTCAAATAAGTAACAAAAGGTTACAATTGTTATCATTGATTTGTAACCCAGCTGTACAATTGTGTAGCCCATCTGTTGCTCATTGAATACCGTCACATAAATGAGAGCTAGTCCAGACTGCAGTAGAATCTAGTATGAAGTGTGTAGTAATTTATTGGTCTATCAAATCCAAGAGTGTTTACTTGTGCTAAGGAATAATCCTACCAATCGCAAACGACCGACTTTTACGTACAAAGTGTATATTTTGGGTTATAGACCCTATGCAATACGACGTCACACTTAACATAAAAATCTCCCTTGCCCTACGGTGGAAATACCAAGAGTATAATAGATCACTTGTACATCTTGAGTACCTGTTAAATTCAATAACAGGTGGATGTATTGTAGTCATGTAATGTGGCTCTCCTGCTCTACAGCATGGCTACCTATCATGCCTATTGCATATGGTATGGCGACAGATGAAGAGCATTAGTTGCATTTTGAAGAAGAGCATTGGTTTCTGTGGTTAATTTTGTGCAGCTGCAGAAGATGTCCGGATGAATCCCATCTGATTTCTTTCTCGGATTTACCTGTGTATTTACTAATTCTGTAATTTATTTATACATCAGGTGTATGTCAATAGTCTACTCTTCGATAGGTCATTAGTATTGCGTTAAAAAGAAATGACAATTGTTTTAAACCATTCAATCTCTTTGTTGGTTTTTATTTTTACCAGAAAAACAACGGCCAAGCAGACGGCAAACCAGGTCTGGATTTGAATGTAGAAGAAGCTTGGAACCTTGGCTACACGGGGAAAGGGGTTACAATTGCCATTATGGACGATGGTGAGTTTGTTGTATGTTGTTGTCCAACTTTAAAATATTTTTGGCACGGGTTTAATGATGCTACACTGTAAAAATGATGATTACAATTATGTTGATTAAAAGGGAACCTTCTGTTGAGTAAAATCTTCAAGAGAAGATTTCATCCTACAAGATGAAACGTAAGGTATTATAAACTTTGAGTAAGAACTCAACAAAAAGAGTTGTTCCCTTTTTATAATCAACATGGAGTAAAATATTTTAGGAGTATAATACCAGATACATACTGACATCTCGAAGATTTATTGTTAACCTTCTGTGAATGAAACACGCATATCGATCGATCAATAAAGATGCCTTAACTGATGTCATGATACACAATAACAAAGATAACGATCATTCAAGAAACAATTGTTTAATGTCAGTATAGAGCATAATGGCGATCTACACAAAAGGATAGATGATATCATTGTTCGTGAGCATTCCCTTCAACCTCATATATTTGCTGTTAATTATTCATGGCAATAGAAACTAGTGAATAAAAAACATCGGAAACATACTAGTAGCCCCAAAGGAAATTTTCACAAATGCAGTCATCCCTGCGTGGTATATAATACCAAAAGCAATCCTAATGCCTCATTTTGGTGTAGATATCGCCGAGAAAAGCTTATTTCCAAAATGCCAGTTGATTCTGACAGTACGTTTTGATGTTATGCGCAAATATTTGCATCATATAGGCCACGGCATTACATTTTCTGTCCATTTAGGGACAGAAAATACAAAATTATACAAATTTCTTCAAAAGCAGATCGAATTTGCACGTAAGAACAGGCAAACTTATTACTTAGACCAACGGTTCCTACTGTTTTGAGGTTACTCGGGGAATGAAGCTGTGGATCACAAAATATCCCTTTATAGGCCATGGTACATGATACAATGTTGGCCTTTTAATTAAATATTCGTGCTCCAGACCTGGGGATTACTTATTTCCTTCACTAAAATTAAAACAATATTATTTTAACCAGGAAAGGCTTTGTCCCCACATAAAAGGGGTGCACATTATTTAGATAAATGAATAAAATGTCAACTCAATTTATTTCTAGAATATCAGTGACCAATGGATAGGCATAACCTCAACATGCTCAAGCGAACAATGGGGCTAATGATACTCAATAATCGGCCCGGAACAAACTTCACATTCTTTTACATCTAGTCCATTGTTATTGTGCATGCAGTTGAACAGATTTCGAATGATATATCCTTGCTGCATTGGCGCGAGTCTTTCCTCGTTCGCGATAAAAGAAATCTTGAGATTCTACTGTTTGTTTCATTAACTTTGACCATATGATTAATATTTTTTTTTGGAAAGGAAATGTAAAGGACAAAATTCATGAAAGAAAAGCCCATGGCAAGCGCTGACCTAATTTGTGCATAACCTAAATCCGCAAGTTATTGTCTTTAAAACCATGAAAAACCCTATTTCTATTCAATTTACCAAGAAAGGCAATGGTATTCAGCGACCTACATTTTTAAAAATCATGAGCGAGGTGAGTATGTTGCCCTTTAAGTTATGAACAGATACTAGAGCTCAATACGGGGATTTGATGACACCTGGTATAGCTTGAAATCTCTTTCAACAGTGTGGGCAGTAACAATGGACCTGCATACCATTGATCTGAAGTGTTTTTAGGTTGATTGTTGAATATCATTAGCTCTATTGTTCGCTTGAGTTTACGTGTGCATATTGGTCACTGACATTCTGGAAGTAAATTGAGTTGACATTTTATTCATTTTTCTAAATAATGTGCACTCTTTTCATTTGGGGATACAATTTTTCCTGGTTTACATAATATTTTAAAAAATTTAGTGAAGGAAGTAAGTGATCCCCAGCGCTGTAGCACGAAAAGATCGTTAAATCGCGAACGTATCATGGCCTATTAAGACCCCATTTCGTGCCTCTCCAACAATTCCTGAGACCCCAAATTGAAAAATGACTTGGTTCTTAAGGACTCTTTTGGGAAAATGTATGCACCAAATGCTTAATTTTAGTCGAATATTAGTTCCAAAGCTTGAAAATTTTTCACAATTTCAGTTTCAAAGACCCTACTTTGAGAGGCGAAGTCAATTCCCAAGCCCCCAAGTTCGGAAATCGGGGTGAGTGTTCCCTCCCGTACCCAAACTCCTTACTTAACATAAAGGGGATCGTCTCGAGTGGATGTCTCTCCCAAAGGCGACTTTCACAGCTATCTATGGCTATTCGATCCTTTGCAAATCATATGCTTTTATTTTTGAACGAACAACTATACGTGGGGGACATTTGATATACAGGGTGAGTAAAAAAAGCTTGACCCTGATTGTATCCGCCATTTTTAGTTTTGAGGTAACATTATATCTAACATATTTGGTATCAACTGAAAGCTTAGTTCATTATCTTTAATTTGCATTCACATCGGTTGAGTATAGATCGAGCTACAGTCGTTTGAATCAAGCAGTCTGTTTTGCGCTCTGTCCACGGATTAACATTAAAATGAATGGCGTGCAAGCAAATCAGTGTCCAGAAGAAAATCGGACTATTTATTGACTGCAGAATAAATGTGCCGCTATTTAACCCCACAAACTTCAGCCACAATTTACCATCAATGCCCTCTTAACATTACCACGTCCTCATCACTCATAAAAATCATTTGAAAAATAAATTAACTTGATACATGTATCAGTTTCTGGAGGAGTTGAATGAATCATACCATATGAAGGAACAGACATCGGTGACAACCTTTTGAGGTTTAAAGTATTGTCTATTATCTACAGACCAAAATATGCCACATCTTGAAAAAAGTGTTTCTTATAAAACGTACCATTTTCACTGGCGTTTACACCTTTTAGATACCACTTTATTGGACATAAACATAGACATACCCTTATCATTTTGGGGAGTCATTTGCTTAGTTAACTGCCGTGCATTCAAATGGGAATCCGTGGATAGGGGTAAAAGCTGACGACTTGATTCAAAAGAATGTAGCTCGGCATATACTTATCCGATTGGAATTATCTTTACAGCAAATTAAAGATAATGAAATAAGTTTTCCGATGATACCACATATGTTAGATATATGGTATTTCCAAATTCAAAATGGCGGACACAATCAGGGTCAAGTTTTTTTTACTCACCCTGTATAAGCAAAACCTGTGCAAAATAAAAAATCCTATAGCTGGATTCTTGCCATATGGACAATGTTCGCAATTTAGACGCCGAATCTAGAGTGCATTTAACATAGAAATGTTTTTAAACTAACATTAACCGGTCCATCCATTACTTCTAATAAAAGTCAATTTTCTACAATTGCGAGAACCTCAAATCAACAGAAGAGAAGATGGTATTCAAAAATTAGTGTGCCGTGCAGGGGCCTGACATTTTTAGTTTTTCACGGCAGAATGATTATATGTTAACGCTTTTGATCCGTAATGGGTAGTTTGTTGTATAGCAATGAAAAGAGGACGTGTTTATTGTGGGGGACAAAAGCGCAACGGTCACGTAATACCCATTCCACTCATGACCAAATAGGTTAAGTAACGTCACGCTCAAAAATGTGCGATAACTTTACTTATATAACAAAAAAAGATATAGGCTGCTCTGATGTGGTCTAGATAGGATCTGTGAGATTCGGCTAGAAGGCAAAGCAAAGTAGTTACACGTTCATTGATACCAAATTAAGTTAAAGCTGTTGCGTTTAAAAGACAATCTTCAGGCAATCATCGTAACTACAGTCGATTGAGGATCAGAGAAGCTAGAAGAGTCAGGCATAAACCATTATTTCTCGCTCGAAACTGTATTACATGGAACATTAGTCGTTCCTGAGTCAGGAAGGCCCAAAGCAAACATCCAATTGTCCTATTTTTCCCCGCTAGAGACACCTTGGCCAGATATGTTTTTTTGACCATGCAATGGTCCCCGGAAAAACTGTTAGTTGCTGGTAGGAATTGAACAAGTGTGCCAAAAAATTTACTATCTTTCCTTGGAGATGGCCAGGCCAGCGCACGCAAGTGTCGAAAAAACCCATGCGTACTTTGTGTTCCGGAACTCGAACCGGCAACCTTTTCGTCATTACTATATCTGTAAACCTAGAAGTTCAAAGTAATCAATAAACGCCCACACCAGTTCTCACAAGGAATGGCTGGTATTTGTTAACTTAATATACCAGTATTTTTGTGTATCATGTAAAGCTTTGTTTTGGTTCTTACATCACGCGCTGTGTGTCTTCAGCGCGCGAGATTTAGACTGTGCCTAAGATTGTATAAGCGCGTTTTATAGTAATCGAGATAATGCTGCGCAACGCATCGATTAATTTTACTTTGTACTTCGAGTTTAATGAATGTATCTGACGGCGCTCTTACCAAAGGGAATAGCAGCGATATTTCGAGAGAATAAAACATGTGAACATAGTATCTTATAAATAAAAACTTAGTATGTACAATTCCATATAACTACTTTCATGTAGGAACAAAACCACCAAATAATGAAAAAATGAAGTATTTGAGGAAATTTGTCATACCATCTCCCGCAAATAGACATACAGCCGTGGCATCTCAAAATCTACACTAAACAGCTGATTGTGGTTTACACCAGTACATAATAAATTAACAAAGATCAATAATATATGTTGACTTCAAATTGTACAGGTCATGGTACATAATATTACACTTATAAATCTGGGATATTCACAGGGAAAGGCTTTTTGAGCTCAAGTCTGAATTTTGATACACACGTATAGAAATTACAGAATCAGATAAAAAGTATATACTGCATTGTCTTTAATACACGGATTTCAAGCCAACCATTTGCCATGCCAGTAACAAAAATACCAATATATGAATTTCGATGTTTTGGATCAGCAAATCACTGCTTATCCCCCTTTTAAGCTAACAAGCCAGGGCTGGGAGAGGAGCGATAGATATAATCTAAGTATAGCCATAGTTAACTCGTTCCAAGGATGTAAATACTGGATGTAAATACTGATTCTATATGAAATAACAATACTAATTAACTAAATAAATGAAAGACAGTCCTTTGCTAATGCGCAATTTACAAATATGATGCTAAAAATAAACAAGAATAGGACTGCGAACCACAATGATTCTAATTTTTACGCTGCTGTATTTTGTTTTTGTCATACTGATGTAATATCAAATAAGTGACAAAACCCCCACACGATAAGGGCTTTACGTATTACCCATGACACCTCTGCAATCCTCTAGGGGTTTCAAAATAACGCTGGTTATCTTACCGACCCATCGTTGTCTTTTGACAGGTATTGACTATCTTCACTACGATCTTGCACCAAACTATGCAGCAAATGCCAGCTACGATTTCAGTAGCGACGATCCTCATCCGTACCCGCGGTACACAATGGACTGGTTCAATAGGTAAGCATACATTTAAAGAAAGCAGAAAATTGAATTGCTAATTCAGAAGATTGATTGAAAAAAAAACAAAAAATTATTTTGAGTTTTGATAAGATTGCTAATACCCTTCATTCAAGAAAATAGCTCACAAACTCAGCAGGTTTCGCCATATCAGCATTTCATGATTTTGTCTAAAATATGCTAAGAGCAGTATCATACATCGAGTTATTTATCGAATTTTATTCAGCAGATATGATTTTATACAAACATTGATAAAGAAAATGCAGGAGATAATGCAAAGTGGCCATATTGAAAACGAGAAGGTGTTTTATTAGGTGTGGTCCCAAGTGGTTTAGGGTAAGAAGTAAAACTTACGTCATAGTACGTGACTCAAAGTTGTCTAAAATATGTTGATTGAAGCATATTCAGGGCGCCATTCTACATTACTGTTGTTAGCTAGACAAACCGCCGATATTCCAAAGGTCATGTCAATATACAATACGTAATTAATGGCCCCACTTAAATACATCTTTGTACAATTTTCTGTAACTGGGGGCGTTTTTTTCGTAATTGATGAAGCATTACAAGATATATAATCATTAGTTAACCCTATATGGAACGACAACACTTTCCTTTTAATTCAAGACAACAAAACCCCTCCTGTACAAAATATTTTTTATAACTGTGTGGTAATAGAAAATAGATGCCCCAAAAATCTAAAAGTGAAATAAGTATTTTGTTAATTATTTTAATGTTTCCCGATTTCCTTATTTTTAAATATTTTTTTTTATTTTATTTTTTTTGTTGATAACATAAGTATTTGGAAGGGCACATTTGATCCAGGGATATGTAAAACGTGCTTACTCCGAATCTTACGGTTGCGAGTTCGAACCCCGCTGCGGCCAATGTGCCGCTTGGGCAAGGCACCTCGCTTACCTCGTCGACCCAAGCGATATTCGAGTATAGACCGTATTCAATAGCCAGCCATGTTGGTGGACAAGATAGACGCATTCCAGTACTACAATACAATCACCTGTCAATGATCCCTGTGCAATCGCTAAACATGGATCGATTGACAGCTTAATGTATTGTAGTCCTGGAATGTATGCATCTTGTCCACCAACATGGCTGGTGACTAACGTCATATTGAATACGGTCTATAGTTGTTAAGGGGAACGAAATGATTGCGCCGATTTCATGATGGCAGCGTAATAATAATGGGCAACAGCGCTGTGATCTTGATGAGATGACGCTTTATAAAATCCCGTGTAGTAGTATAAATAATAATAATAATAATAATCATAATAATCATAATCATAATAATCATAATAATAATAATAAGTTGCAAACTGTCCCGCCTAAAATATACCAGTTGATCCTAAATTGATTCTAAATAAATTAAGTTATGGATTATAAATTGTTGAGAATGATGGACTTCCTTTTGGGCACTTCCCGTAGGAAGAGAAAATGTTACTAAATATTCCATTAACAAAAAAAGAAATGGTAAGAGGAAACAAACCCCCTGGTTGTTTCAGCCTCATCGCATCAAAAAATTGGCTCACTCTATTTTATCCATCAATTAAAAAATACGTTGGCTTATGAATGAACTCAGTGTTGGGGCCAGGGTCTAGCGATTATGCAACCTCTCTTAGTGTTTCGGATCCTTTTCAAATTTAATTTTCTTTTAATGTTATTCCACTCGCTAACTTGTGTCAATCGTTTTTAATTGAACAAAACGTATCGTGTTATAGACATCCTTGTTGTGCTCACTGTTAAAAAAATGCGAACTACCTCTAAGTCTACATGGCATGCGCCTGTATCCTGAAAGGTTCGCGATCTAATTACCAGAGAGTTACGTAACCACTTAGCAGGCGAAATAGCAGAAAGGGCCCGCTACGCTCAAGCCAATCAAAGCAAGTATTGGATCGTCCGTTTGAGGTTTTTTTTACAGCGCGGATGTTTGTTAACGGGGTTATGATTATTTGGAGTCAACAGCCGAAATTTCCCCCTCAATGCATAAAACGGATTTGTAAACGGAATTATGCAAACGCCTTGAGATGGTTTACTTCAAAATGGCACCAACTTTACGAGAAGAGGAAATATAGAGCACTCTATTTAATTCAAGATCTTAAGATATCATTCCAACCAATCCTAATCCGAGAAATTTCAAACCGATGGCCTCTTCTCGGTTCGTATACTTTTCCAGCATTCATTCTTAACATGAAACAACTGCTCTGCCTGAACGCGTTTATTACCTGATCTTGCCAAGGCTCTAATTTTATGATCACGTTTCAATTTAGGCGGCAAATAATGCAATATCTTCCAATCGAATCAATACCAGAGCGATCATACGGATAAGAATTTCGTTTCAAATCAAGCGAGATGTTAGGTAAAATAAGCTTGAAATAGGACGATGATTTTAGTACGATGGTTGGAATTCAAGCGTGGTAAATCTCAGTGTTACTTACGTCCATAATCACCGAGGCGTATGAAGTCGTCCATATCAGCGTTTTTCTGAAATAATAAAAATATAATATGTTTTGAAATAGGTGAAATTTATATTTTTATTGTGTATATAAAGCGAAAAACTGACATTATGCTTACTTTTGCCATTTTCTCTTTGCGTGAAAAGACTGTAAGTTACTCTATTGTATTAAAAGTGTGCATTTATTATCATTCCATATTTATAGGTTTCGCAGCATTTCTAAAAATGAACGGTAAAATAAATATTAAAATACATTTTATGGTCTACAGTATATATTTGCAAGGATTGATGACTGACATTATCACTTTCGACTAGACACTCTGTCAGGAACGGAGTGGTATCGTGAAATATGGTTTTGATTAAAAATACAAACTTCCCAGTACGATATCTTGTAAAAGAAATTAAGCACAAATAGGTCAAGAATGTCAAGGAATATCTGTTGGTCCAAAGTAAGAATCTTTTCCTATTTGCTTTATTATATAAACCATTACACAAGTGACAAACTAAAAAGTGATGCTGATCTTCCAAGCGCGTCCTAATTGATTCATCTACTACCTTGGGGTAATTTGTCGCTAGGTTGGAGAACATTGATATGCATGAGAAAACCTTATCTGAGCAGAATGCTCTTTCACGACACTCTTAGAAAAAAATCTAAAATCATGTAAACCTTGTCAGGATATGAGAAGTTTTTAATTGTTTGCAAATAATCAAAACGGTTAGATTTTACAAAGGCAAGTTTAGAATAGGTGAATGTCAGTGTAACAACTTAAAAGAGTTTATTGTAATGTTGATAGGAGACAATAACGAACTTTTGCTAAAAATGTACTTACTTGCAAAGCACTTTTTCAAATTATAATAATTTAAATAAACAAGAAACATCTTAGTGTTCTGAGTCAAAAATAAATGAAATTTTAATGAAATGTCACTTTGATCTGTATGTAAAAGACAATTGTAATTGAAGTCTTATTGTTGTTTTCGTTTTCGGCAGTCATGGAACGCGGTGTGCAGGAGAAGTATCGGGCGTCGCAGACAACGGTGTGTGCGGTGTTGGCATTGCTTACAACTCCAAAATTGCTGGTAAAACATTTGATATTTTACATAATATTCATAGAAATTTTAATTACCTTAGTTTGAAGAAGTGATGATACCTGATTGTGATGAGAAACAATGGGTTGTGGCTACGGTATCAATCTAGTCAACTATTTTTAGCTGCAATTTTTCAACAGCTAGCGTGCTTTTCATATAGGTACTGAACTAACCAACGAATATGACTTTTCATATCAAGGAATTCGAATGTTGGACCAACCTTTCATGACAGATTTGATCGAAGCGTCATCCATGAGCCATGCTCCACAGCAGATTGACATTTACAGCGCTAGCTGGGGACCGCAAGATAATGGCCAAACAGTAGACGGACCAAGAGATCTCACACTACAAGCAATTGCTGACGGTGTAAATAAGGTGAGATTGTGCTCTTTGTGAATATGCTGAAAGCACATTTGAGCAGTTAGCACCTATTATGTATCATGTGCTTTATTCTGTTTGTGCAATAAAGCACATTATACAAAGTAGGTGCAAAAGGGTATAAGGTAATGCCAAATAAACTTGACCATGGTTTTATATAGAGAGAATGTACAATTTTCGAACTCATAAAAAGATGAATGTTAAATGGGTATTTCTTTGGGATTTCAAGTACTGCGAACATAAAATTCACAATTATTTGATGCATAAGGAGGTTGTCACTGTCTGTGAAAGGGTGTCCATGCACAATTGTTTAATCAATTTATGCCACTCCCCCTATTGATAAACGCCTAATTTTATGACCCACTTCCTGCATCTTAGTTCATATAGAAGGCCCATAGAATTTTGAATCCGAGATATACTCTTAGATGTTGTTATTTCTCGGCTGTTTTTTTTTTTCAATATTTTCAAGCCAATTTGAGTCTATGGGGTATGATTGTAAAACCAAAATGATCCACCAGTTTTAAGTTAAAATTTATAAAACCCCCTCCATAGCTCCAATCTCCAAATATTATATAACTCCTGAAAACAACCGCCTGTCTCAAAAAAAATGGTACATCAAACTGATTTTTTTCAATATAATATCTCAATAAATAAGAAGTTGTTTTTGTTACTCAATAAGAGAAAAGACCAGGCTTTCCGGGATTTTTTTTGTTTCTCTCATTTGCTTGTTTCATCGAGAGATAACTGCAGTTTACAGCGGAACACAAAAAACGATTTGGCCACTTTCTGGTTGAGTGAAAACGGTGAAAGAATTAATTACACATAAGTTATTCACATTTTGACAGAATGAAGTCTTTAAAAGGGATAAAATTCATAAAGAAACTCTAAAACATACGACAACATTACGTAATGGTGGAAGTTAGGATCAGTACGTTTTGGGCTTTTAGATAAAGTGAATAACAATTCGACATACTATTGTTTGTTTAGAGGAGAACATGAGCGTACAGCAACCTGGAGAGAGTTTTTATGGTCTTGAGTATCAAGAAAACGCAAATTCCTACAACACCTTGATACTTTGCTTCAAATTCAATTGTTATTGACTTCACCATTAGTAAATGCACAAGATCTGCCAATATTTTTAACCATTTCTTTGGGTTTTGGAGTGATTATTGTGGGTTGTAATTACATGCCGCCTGGCAATGATTTTAACAACATACCAATAGTAATAAATTCAAAGCTCTATTTCATCAATATTTGCATTGTTTTATTATTTATGAAAAGAAAATATTTATCATTGGACGGATTATGTTGACTATAAAACCTTGTTGTCGATAAACTAGACTGCCTTTGTTTACTTAAATCTGGTTTTGTGTTTTTTCAAGTTGCAATCTTTGAGCTTCAAAAGCATAGTATAACTAAGCGAAACAACTCTGCCATGCATGAAAGTGGCACAAATCGATGTTGGGCAATCGCATTAAATTGACTATATCTCTGGATTGACAAAGCCAAATAAATTTGAAAACAAACACCCTGGAAAGCCTGGTCTTTGTCTTTAATATTATACTAAGCAAAGAATGAACTTATATTGAAATTTCCATATTTAACAATTTTTTTTCTGATTGTACCATTTTTTTTTGATGAGCAGGGCTGTATTTGGGACACGAACAAGAAAATGACAGCCCAATAAGCTCGTAAGGAGGAACCACTGACTCTCACATACAAGTCTCCGACTCTCTTCTTAATGAGTTCGACACACGCAGTGATATATCTTGTCCCGTTGTGCATTGTTTTTAGTAACATTTAAATGAGGGTGTGAAAGTATAATTTATGAAGCACGAATCCTCTGGAAGAAAAATTTCGAGAAATCTCAAACAACATGTGTGTCTGCTATCGGCGTAGAAATGATAGCGATTAAAAACAAACACAACAAAACACAAAATATATTGATAATGGGGATAACAAAACTACATCGCAATCCCCAGACCGCCATTTCCTTTCCTATTATTACTTTCATAGACTTCCAAAAGAAGTTTGTCATAGTTTGAAGATATGCCTGCAAATCTATGACAAAATGTTTGGATATCCTGTAAGCTATCATTATGTAAACTAGGAAATTTCAATAGAAATGGTTTCATATCTGCCTCGATCGCATGCATGCATAGATAAAATATAATAAAGTGCTACCGTATTCGTTCGCAACAGGGACGTCGTGGTTTGGGCAGTCTCTATGTTTGGGCTAGTGGTGATGGCGGCGCCGATGACGATTGTAATTGTGACGGCTATGCATCTAGCATGTGGACCATATCCATCAACTCGGCTATCAACGATGGCCGCACAGCTCTTTATGATGAGAGTTGTTCCTCCACTTTGGCTTCCACTTTCAGTAATGGCCGCAACCAGCATCCAGAGGCCGGTGTGGTGAGTCTGCCTTACTGCATTATAATTGTAATGGAATATCTTTTCTTTCAACTTACCTGAAGTAATATCCACCCCGTGCACTATGAGCGCGTGTGCTACTGATAATGCAGGAATTATATGAGATAAACAGGCCTACGTAGCAGCTCGTAGCGGCATAAGTGACAACTCTTAAAGAATGATATTTCGCTCTTTTAAATTTAGACCAGTGCATTCAAAAGGCCCAAAGCAAATTCGCCTTTTTTAAATAAACAACAACTAAGTCTGTGTTCGATTTATGATGTCTATCAAATTCAACCATTTCTCTGACTTCTATCCAACAGGCGAACTATGGTGGCGGACATATCCCTTTAATGGACACAAGTATCATATGTCCCAAAAAGAAAGATATGTGAGAGCAAGAATGGTATGGGAGCAACGCACATCACTCATTTTGGAATGGTTATTTGTTGTCGAAGTTTATTTCAAAAGACGTACAGTACCTTATTATATTTGTAATGACTACCTTTGTGTTTTTGAAATCAATCTTCTTGTATAAAAACGTCATGTGTACTTAAGTCGGAATTGTCACGTGATGTTGATCTTGGAATTTCCTAGCTTCTCGCTCACGTATGGATGGATAAGAAAGAAGAGAAATGGTTTAGATTGTTTTCGGAATCAAGTGCGTGTGTGCGTCTAACATTTACATGTACCTTTTGTGTAAGACGGGATATATTACAAAATAATTTAAAATAATAACAACTTATTTGATCAAGAAACACCTGTCGTAATTACTTTTAAAGATCAATTTAATTTTTAGCCTAAAACGTCCTTTGGTGGAATTTAAGTACTTGTCCTGTATGTACCTATTAGATATGATCTACATCTGTTGTTGAATTTGTCCAAAATTCATGCATGTGTTAACATGTAACGTTGAATAGCACTTACCATGTATACGTTGAGTGCATCACACATATCCACCGTTTCATAAAGAGTTTACCATGATGGTTGCAATAATATCCTTAACATACTTTGTTTTTTAACTTCTGATGAAAATAACCAATGTTATGTTTCAATAATTGCTGAAATCAACCGCTTTTATCGACTTCTAATGTGTTGTACTACCTAATAAGCCCACAGGGTTGTTCTGACGTCCTTTTTGAGAATATACGTATTTCCGATGTCCCGTTATTAATATTTCTTGTTTGCAAGTTTAAAATAGAATACATTAGCGATTAATCCTTGCATTACCATTTACGAGTGAAAACATCTCTATAGAGGAGCTTAAGAATAACAATTTGTGTAGTCACTAGGCAGTAACTTCAAGAGGAAAACTTTACAAGTCATTAACATCTTTCCAAAGCAAATCGTTCAAAACAAAAGATTCGATTCGTGGCCATTAGGTACCGATATCTAATGGACCTCCTTTCACCTATCAACGTTGTGCAGGTTTGAACATCCAAAATAATAAGATGACTTGCATGAATGAAACGTTTTTCACTGGTAACGTTTATTTGATTGATGTACGAATGACAACGAAATGAATTTTTCACTATGTCCTCTCATCCAAATTCATTGAAGGTTATGCTTTGATGTGTATATCTCGTTTTTTAAATTTTGAGCAGTACTTAGTCCATTGTATGGAGGTCGTTATTTTTCCACACCTCACAGAGAGTTTAAATCTGAAATACCAGATAGTTTCCGTTCTTTTAAACAGGCTAAAATATCTTACAATGGCAATATCCTTAAGATGGCCTCTGTAAAAAAGATGGCGGACGGAAATAGGATTCTTTAACACACCAGTGTAGAGAGGCGACTTAGTAAACATTTTTAATCCTTTGAACACAGTCGATTGTTTTTTCAAGGGTCAAATTAATTTATTTTTCTAGGTCCTATTCCGATCACCATGAAAAAATTATCTACTGAGTCCAAACAAGCGTAGGCTTTGCTGGTATTTTTAGATGGCTTACCAAATGAGGTGCACTCATTTGGGACGCGCGCTAAAGCCACTGACTTATGTGCTGTAACGTAATCCAGAATTTGGCCAGTGTCGAGAGGGTTAAAGATATTGCTCAATAGTCCAATAATTGTATATTTGACCCCCACAATTGCAACGGAACCTTTTGGGTGTTAATATACTCTAAATAGTCCAAAAATAATAGATTAAAAGGTCTAAACCAAAATCAACCTAGTGGAAGCATGTAGAAATAAGGGGGCAACATTTGTACAGGGGTATATTAGATTGTAATAATGATTTAAAGAGTACGAAATATATTGGGCTACTCCTACGTTTTAAAAAAGAGGTATAGTTTGCCCTATCTACGCGTTATAGTTTTAGTACCCATAGGCTCTTACCAGTTCAAGGTCTCCCGGTAAAATTCATAGAATTGTCCGATTTTGATCTGACTGGTTATAAACTGTTTAAATTTGTCCGCCTTATAATAAATTTAAATAGATTCTTTGCTTGAACGTCTAATAAGAATTACAGAATCTATGATAGTGACCTCCCATAGACCTGTAGCCCCCAATCCACATTTTGCGTTCCAATCATGCAACGAATATATAGATGCTGCAGCATTATATTTTCGGGTTCTGTACCATTAGACAACATTTGACACCATTTTTTTATAACGAAACGAGATATCTGAAAATTTGCCCCCATTGTGACCTTGAACTAGTTTGACTCATAACTATTGCAACTACAACCTGCAGATATGGCAACTTACCTTTTTTTTTAATCCTGAAAGTAACGAACACGTTGGCATACTTTTTCACGCGTTTTGATACTTTTCATATTTTGACCCCTGTATAAATCTTACCCCCTTAAAATAGATATTCCACTCCTTTGATTTTGGTAGACTTTTGATATGTTGTTTTTAAAGGTTTCCCAATACAATTCTGTTGGAATTGATTCTGTGTCAATTAGTGTGGGTTATGGCAGCATTCATTCTAATTTGACTGGCCTACAATTGCGCTTGTGAATGCTGAGATTTGGTTTAAAGTAGCTGCAATTTCATTTCAAAACATAAATCCTCACGAGACTATAGTTCATACTGTT
Organism: Ophioderma brevispina; assembly: GCA_023653785.1. Classification (NCBI taxonomy): domain Eukaryota; kingdom Metazoa; phylum Echinodermata; class Ophiuroidea; order Amphilepidida; family Ophiodermatidae; genus Ophioderma; species Ophioderma brevispina. The sequence goes on from JAMKCH010013098.1 coordinate 100,813, forward strand.
GGCAAAAGTCCTGTTTTATTTTCAAAAGAAAGTCAATATTCCTTGCCGCCAACTTAATAAATAGGATACAGTTCGGTAAGATAGCGAGTTAAAGCTTCACACATCCTTAGTTACATTACAACTTGCTAGCCTAATGTTATTATTTTTTATTAATATATTAGACATATTATTCAGTTAAAGTTGTTTATGTTTACCTACATTGACATATTCATAATATAGTTTTTAATGCCGTTTCGGGACACCCTTTTCTCATCACGACAACTGAACCTATTGCATTAAAAGAGAAATTCAAAATAGTCTTTTTGTATATTGTTTCTTATATCAGGCAACAACTGATTTGTATAACAACTGCACCTTAGCTCATTCGGGGACGTCAGCCGCTGCGCCAGAAGCAGCTGGTATCTTTGCGCTAGCCCTGGAAGCAAAGTAAGTATATATCTCCTTCAAAGAACCGTTCGTAAAGTATTATTTTAAGAACAAGGTTCCAAATCAAATTAATCAAATGGTAAAGATTTGGAAATGTAAAAATAAGAATTGAGTAGGGATGCCGAATGTCATCACCATTATTCAAGGTAAACTATATATTTTTAACATAGGTTTCGATACGTCAAAACTGTGTTCCGATCTCTCCTTGGTAAATTTCTCGCTGAAGTTTGCATCAGAGGGAAACTGGGGCATGATTCAAGCTCAAGAGTGACTCTGACTCTGAGTTGATGTAAACCGCTTCGGAGATATACCCTTCCTTTTACAACAAATTAGTTGCTTTGTTAGGTGCACATGGCACTTCGGATTCCCTAAATGAAACTTGCGTCGTATCCACATTTCGTTAAAACGACTCGTTGTTTTCTTGTCGAAATCTGTTAGTAATAAATTTGTTTTGCATGATGATTTTTAGCATCTCTCGTCATCCCATCGAAAGAGTAACTATTAAAGCCTTCTTCACGTGACTTTAATTTGTTATCATCGCTTTCTATTTTGAATTGTTGACATTTTGCTCTTCCCATATGAAACCTACGGGTACAGCAATACGTTACTCGCGCACACTCGCCTATGTCATCTCGTTATGAGATTGCCCGTTTTGAGTAAATGTTCTCTTGAAGGCAGAATTACATTTATTTTATGGCGGATGACATAAAAGCTCCGAGTCATCAATACTGTATAAACATGGGTATTACGTTGATGTATGTCACTCTCAAAGGGCACGTATACTGCTGATGCGTCTGAAGAGTTATCAGAGTACATATATCAGCAATGTTGAATAGCCTATATTCCGGTGTAAAGATACTGAGAGTTCCCGTAACAGATTGTCCTAGCTTCAGTAGATAGAGAAACACGGAATAACTGATGGATGCAGTTCAAAACTATAGTGCGCTTGCTTGGGAAGCCAATAGGTTAACTTGGCCAAACCTGTCATCCATAACACCTCAAGCGTGCAGAGAATACAAAAGAATCACCTGCAGAAATATCTGAAATGTTCAGGTGAATCAGGTGGATGTATTGTATCCTTCGCATGCTTGAGTGATCTGGATGGCAAACAAAAGTCCATTCAACATAATTTACCTTTCCTATAATTGTGCCCCAGGATCCCGTCGAGGAACCGCCATAATCGGACTCTGTAATTCATGAAACCAGCCTTACTGTGTAAAGATTTGGCCATTAACATCTCCCGCAAAAGATGAAGCTAGGGCTATACATCCTGGTCACTGAAACAAACTTTACCGAACCCTGTCTTTGAACAGGATAATTTGATGACTATTCAAGTCTTGCACAGCACCGTGTGAAATACATAACGCTTAAATTACAAATTGGTATTCCATGAGCAGGGCAATTTACATCTCACAGATGAATAGTGCGGTTAAGAACTACGTCTAATTTTTCAAAGGCGCGATGATTTTGTATACTTTTATTGTATAATGAGTAAGCTCCGTGACAAGTTTGACACAGGTGTAACTTCATTATAAAGTATGGTGTAAACCTTCACGCATTCTTTTGTTGATGGGGAGTATATATTTGGAGTTTTGAAGTCAATCTCACAAATAAGTATTACGTTTGCACTTACTTAGCATACCACTATTATCTTGCTTTACACTACATGCACTAGGGATTTAAGGGATTACATATCTTTCAAATGAGATGTCGTATTTTATTCTGGGTCAAAATTTCATAGATGTTATTTGATTTCACCAAATACCCTAGAGACACTTACCAAACATCTAAAAGCGGAAGCTGCCACTAAGTCAAGGATCGGCTATTCTATTTGAAGCCCATACTCCCTGGAAAACTTACCTCAATCTTCCACAGAGGAGTGTTTATGTCAAACAAAGTTATTCAGTGGGCGCACAATCGGTACTCCCTTTGTTGAACACTTACAGCCATAACCAGTTATTTATTTTCAAATCCGGTGTGTTCGACTTTGCTTATAATTAAAACAAATTTACCATTATGCATGAAAACAGACATTAAACATAGGGAAGCTGCTATTTGTAAGAGAGGCATTTTGTAGACAGTGTATATGTATATGAACAGTCTATAATGCACGCAAATGGTAAACCTAACCCTACACACAATAAGCTTAACTGTAACCATAACCATAAACCATAACTCATGGTCTATTAACACTAGCCATTAATACTAAAGTTCCACTTATTAAACTAATCAAAATCCCTAGAACCACACCGAATCAGTGTTCCCTTAGTCAACAAAAACGCAGGGATCTCCACTTTTCACATAAATTGTTCGTGCTAAAAAAATGTTGCTTTCACCTTAAATGGACATTATTACAACAATGTCCATTATTACAACAATGTCCATTAATACAACAATGTAAAAAACTCAACTTCGACGGAAAGTGAGGGCGGTATTCGTTTACATTTTGTAGAAAATCGACGAATAATTGTTTTAAGTCTTCCACGTAGCAAAAGTGGAAAACGGTTATTCAGTCTGCTGTTCCCTTTGTATTCCATATTCACCTTGTGGTCGACTTTACGTAAGGCATGGCATCAAAACTAAAGTGCTGATTGACCTACGGTTTTTGGCAGTTAAATCATATTTCATTTTTTTAGAACAATAGCATATAGAAACTGTTCCAAACGGGAAACGATCGGTGGCGTGGTGAGTTTAGATTCGGCCCCTTCCACAGGGATGATGTAGTAAATGATTTGAGGGATTCGTTTGAGAAGGTCAAAAGCTCTCCTCCTACACGTCTTTATTCAATCAATGGCTATGTCTATGAGAAATGACCTTACAGTCACCAGCCATACGATTACCCAATTTGTCTAGTTTGCAATTGTCATGTTTTTGTAAGTAGCCCTTTTGCAAAAAAAGGCTTGATTAATTGAAGTTTATGAACCTTCACAGCTGTTTTAAGAATGTATGATAACCCCATTCCGGTTTTTTTTTTTAAAATTGAACGGGAGAGGCATAACCTACGGTAAGATAGTTCAAGCACGTAGAGTGACTTACTTTTGTTTTATGCGACAGTGTATGGTGTTTTGTGTCGCCTGCCTTAAGGCAGGAAGACACATAGGGATCACTTTGTCCAACGTTGATGTCTGTTGTGAAAAGGGATAACATTTGCCTGTAATATCCGCATACTTCGATGGATTTGAACCAAATTTGAGTTATAGGTGCAACATGGGATCCCTCATTTGTTGATGAGGTCAAAGGCCACATGCCAAGGTATGTGATGTCAAGTTGTATACATAATCACAAACCGCGACGGCAGGCGACACAAGTGGTCCGAGGACGGCGATGTATTTTCTATGTGAATAGATAACCATATTATTATAAGTGATAGCTTCAAAACTGAACCGTCAGTTGATCGACGGCTCAAGGCGAGAATCATATTTCATTGTTTAGAACAATAGAAACGGTTTCAATCGCAACGATATGGGGTCCGTTCCCGAAACTCAGTCGTAAATCTAAGTGCATACTATGTCATGCCTGAGTGGACTTATGTGTCCAAAGCACTGTGTAACTGGTATAAAAAGGTCTGTTATGTAGGACATACGCATGAGTTAGTATACACGTTGGGTTACGCACGAGTTTGAGGAACGAACCCCTGGTAGGAACTCGGAACCGACGGTAAGTTTGAAAGTCGGCCCTAACCATTTAATTGTCCTGGTCATTATTCTTACAGTCCTAAACTGACCTGGCGGGACGTACAGCATCTCACAGTATTGACATCTGATCGTAACCAGCTGTATGATGACAACTATCATTGGCAATGCAATGGCATCGGCTTGGAATTCAACCATCTCTTTGGCTTTGGTGTTCTGGATGCTGGCAAAATGGTCAAGATGGCCAAAGAATGGAAGACGGTCCCCGAGAGATTCCACTGCACGGGGGCAACCTATGACGGTGTCAGGTGAGATAAATTGCCCTGTAGCAGAACAGCAACATCACTATCAACACTAAAGTGGCGATTAAAATCTAGAAAACAAACGTTAACGATAACTTCTAGTGCAAATTGCCCGTTTTTTCTTCGAACACGTGTGCCAACATTATAAAATAGGCATACTTACAATTCTTTCTGTGCATTTTAAAACAGTTTTATCTTCAAATGATCTAGTTAACATGGTTAGTGTTTAAAGTGAATTTATTTAATTTATGGCTGTATTGAAGAATGAAACCCTATTCCAAACATTTCCCAGCATTTGGAAGCAAATAACGTAAATTTGTACAAATTCCAAACGTAGACAAGAACAGAAACATTTTCCATTATTGTCTGGTCACCATAGTGTTTGTTCTTGTCCGTCGTTATTTGTCAGGGATTTACAAGCGTTGAATGTTTTCCCCCTTTGGTTGATAAAACTCGCGCACCTGAGCTATAACACTTTGTTTTCTGCATAAAGTAGTTTAGACGATACTCTGATCAACTTTGGATATCAGCAATGGTCACAATTTTTTATATTTTAAAACCAAGAATTTAAACAGAGCGAATACATTTTTTCACTGTATAATTACGTTTTCTATCATCCAATCATTCCCACCTCTGATCACCACAAGTTCTAAATATCTTATTTGTAATTGGGCCGAGACCGATCTGAACGCCGTCGCTAACACTTAACTAGCCAAAACTGGCTCGTCGGTTTTGGCCAATCAACGACAGGAAAGGGTAGTATTGCATTATTTTCATTGCATTTTTTACTTGTAGTCCATTAACTTACTAAGTTATCTTCTCTTTTCAATTTTATTGTAGCGAAGTGCCAAATGGCTTAAACGGTGAGAAACTTGTGCTGCGCCTTAACACAGATGCTTGCAAAGATCAAGAGAACCATGTGCTCTACCTGGAGCATACGCAGGCAATCGTCACGCTCAACTCTACGCGACGAGGTGACGTCACCATCCAATTAACATCACCTATGGGTACCAAGAGTCTGCTTCTCAGCTCTCGACCTAACGACGGGGACACTAAGGATGGCTTCCAGCGTTGGCCTTTTATGACCACGCACACCTGGGGCGAAGATCCAACTGGCGAATGGGTACTCGAGGTCGCCATGAAAGACGGCTCAGAACACACAGCCTTCGTTTCCGAGTGGACCCTGGTATTACACGGCACCCAAGTGGCTCCTTACATCGACGAGGCAAGAAGCAGGCCAAAGTGCGAACGGGCAGTCAAAGAATCAGAGCAGTTGGAACAAGAGTTGGAAGAAGAACCTCGGGAGGATGAAGGTGTTGAAGACCAAATATTTCAGGAGATGGTAGGATTGAACGACCTGATCGGAGACGGACAGGGAGGGGATGACGAAAATGAATTGATTGGCGGGGGACCAGAAGATGGTATACTCGAGGGTTGGTATGGTGCCAATAATGTTGGGGAGATGTATGGGGAGGAAGGCGGAAATGATGTTGGGGAGATGTATGGGGAGGAAGAAGGCGACTATCCAAATGACGACGAATGGCTTAGGGAACAGCTATACAAATACAAACTCCAACAGTTGAAGAAAAAGTTGGCGCAGGAATACAATCCTTTCTATTAAATAACTCCATCCCCCAATCAAAACAGTTTTGGCTACAAATAAAAAAACAAATTCAAATGCAAATATTAGTACAATTACATGGGATAAACAAAATCTGGCCATATTTTTCGACTTAACAAACTTTTAATCATATCAAATTTATCAACCAAAATATAAAATCATTTTTTTTCTTCCTTTAGGAATTTTAAGAGAATAAAGACAACAACGAAAAAGAGTTGTTTATAACAATTTAGATTAATGGACCGGAGAGGGAACCATCTCAGATACTTAAACATTTAAATACAACACCTGTATGCTAATATAGATATTGATATTGATTGATATTGATATCAATATCAATGACAGTTTGGTAGTTATGAAATTATTTGATTGAAGATAACAAAGCTATAAAAGTGTCTTTCTTGTCCTTCTACAGGAAACAAATACACATTATTCGACTATATGCAAAGTACATCAGACTTGCTAAGTGCCAAATTGATTCACCTTCATTTTCAATGATTCTTTAATGAGCTCCTTCTAAGTTCTCTGTTGACTACAACTATGAATCTACTTAACTGTGATACAGTCACCTTTTAATTTAAGTTCACCAAAGTTTTGCTATTTAATGAAGATTCATTTGATTTGAAGTCAATTTGAAGGCGAGGGGCAAGAAAGATACTTTTGTTTAAATAATCGTCAAAATGAGAAGTAATACTATGCTATAGAAGTACTCTTGTGTTCTATATGATGACTGTATCGTCCAAGCTTTTGTTATCCAGAGAGGTATAGTTTCTTATGTATGTACTTAATGAGGTCATGTGCAATATTGTTAACCACATATTAATGTACTTAATAGTCCTCCTTTCCATCCATTAACTTAATTTCATTTTATTTACATAGATTTCTTGAATAATTTACACAATATTATTTTGTTACACTTCTTATCAACACAAAAACTGACATTCTTCCAGTGTATTGCAATTAGCAGTACTGCCATGCATGTTAGGTTAGCCTTTTCCCGCATATTTCGCTTATGTTTTTCATTGTTTAAAATTCAAACACACACCCACATACACACCCACAACCAAACACACACACACAATCAAACACACAAACCAAACAAACGAACATAGACACGTCCGCTAGAGATAGTAAATGCCGTGGTAGTTAAAATGCTATATCAAGAGAACACAATAGTTTGAAATAGTTTGAAAATACCCTTGTTTTTCTATTGTTCTGTGAGGTAGATGAGCGCGGGTGATGAGGTATTTTATACTGATGGCAAACTTGTAATACAGCCGTTGGACCCTTTTTCAAAATGGTTGGGCAATAAAAAACGCGCTTTGGGTATTTTCAAAGATTTAGATTAGATACATCTAAACGAGTCTGTGCAAACGGATTTCAACAACGAAATGTTGAATCTACTGTGATGTATTGTATATAATAGAAAATAATACAAAAAACTATGTAAAGATGTATACAGTATTATATAATGGAGTATTGCCCATTGTTAAAGAACTATCTAGAGCTTAATTCATTATCAGTGTCAGAAATTACGGCTTGCACGGGTAGCAATTTAGGCAAAAAACGGGCATATCTCGATTTCCAATGATCATATGAACAACGCTTTCAGTAAAGAAACGAAAAGGCTTTCAAGATCCAACGAGCGACGTGGTCAAATTACGTTCAAAGTCTGATTTTTAATGTTGATTTTCAATACCACTCTGCCATAATAATTTATTATTACCATTATTCACTTGCATTGTCCGACTCAAATAACCAACGCTTCCATCCGAAAGGCAACACCTTAATTGATTCTGGCATCCTACTTAAAATTAATTTGCATCAACAGAAATTTGCCAAGTCTACACTCCTATTCCTCTTCCAAAAGTGTCTGCCTGTATCAGTGCAAAATATGTATGGCTTACTCTACTGAAGACATTGTCTTACCTTGCTTGTAATATAAACCAAGGTCACAAATACTATTATATTTTGTAATTTTTTCTGGGGACGTTGTCTTATAGTATTGGGCTGTGTAATTTTTTTATAAGTGCCCTTCTTACACAGTACCAAAGACTATCTGAGAATCGTATCCCAATAATTAAATTTAAAAGTTATTTTAATACAAAGAGTAATACGCAGAAAACTGCATTTACTGTGTTAACAGGAAAACGAACATGTAGAAGCAAGGCCAACTTTAGGAATTGTTATCGGTTATTCAGAAAGGTATATTTAACTTAAACATGCAGAATGGCCTAAATTTCAAACATTTCTGCTTAATTTAGTCTTAATAATGTTTAAATTGAAGAAATAAATAAACTTATAATCAGATTGCCCATAAAACTTAACGGTGTTTGTATTTTATTGAAATTGAAGTTGTGTAACAAGAGAGTGTGATAATGGCAGTTTGGGAGGGGTCATTATTTACGCCAGGGGGATGGAGGATTTGATGGTGATTTTGATAGGAAAATATTTTGTATGCGAGAGGGGGAAGTAGGAGCATTTTTATCAAGGAGAAAGGGAACATGAACTTTTAAATGGGGAAAATTCATAAAAATCGGGCGGGAATGTGAAATTTTTGAACGGAAGCGAAGCGTGAACTCGATTTTTTTCGCCGAAAATTCCTCCATCATTCTCCCATTGGCGTAAATTATGACACCTCCCTTATCCTTAAAAATGGGAAAATGGGTACGAAAATGAAAGCTTGGCCGATTTTGAGCATGAGCTAATATTACATTACTACGCTTACTGAGGGTAAACAAGTTGAAAACATGACCACGAAAATCACACTACATGATTCAATGTGAGGAAAATGTGAAATAAAGTAACTATTCCATGAGGTACCCATTTGGATTTCAGAAGCTCACATGTTTACATTGTCGGTCAAGAGATGGCGTCGAAAAGATGGTAGTGTCAAAAAGGTTATCAGAAACAAGACCTTTAACCGTTAACCTTAACCAATACCCGAAACCCAATATTGCTTAACCTAATCCTCGATCCAACCGACTTTCAACTACAAATACCAGGAGCTGACAAAATATTATTTTCGAGAACTTCAACTTTTCAACACGACGTTCAAATTGTTGTCAGGTGATTAAATAAGGGGTTCCCAAAAATAAGTTCCCCAAAAAATTCGAGGACATTTCGTTGCATAACTTCACTTAGAACTGGATTTTTAGACAATTTTAACAAGTTTTGAAGTGAGGAAACATTTGCACTCTAAATTTTGCAACGGATAATAATGTAGTTATGTACAAATGATTGAACCATTTGTTGAACTCTACTGATACTGTGTAGCCAAAATAACTTTGAATAAATCTGTTTATGTAAACTGCAAATTAATCACATGTTTTATAAAATGAACCCTTGGTGCCATTTGGGTCAAAAGGCAGATGCGTTTCAGTAAACTGTGTATGCCTTGCATGTGCTTGTATTTTCGGGACAACTATGTATTAGTGACAATAACACATAGTTGTCCCAAAAATACAAACATATTAATTGTATAAAGTTTTTTCCCATAATGCAATTAACACCTATGGCCGTTTTATGAGATATATAATGTATATAAGCAGTGTTTGTAAACCGGTCTATTCAATATTGTTTTGGTTTCAGAGTAGCATTAGAGTAAACCAAATGGGTCAAGCGGCTGTACATAACTACATTATCCGTTGTAAAATTTAGAATGTGGCTCTGTCACAAAAGTCATTGCTTTTAAAAAGCACTTTTGGCATCAACACATGCTCCCTTTTTCCAAAATGATGTCAGAGAAAGCGGTACTCTACCGTATTCAAAGGTCGAAAGTCAAGAAAACCAATTTACGATTTCATTTCCTTTCTTTATATTCATTGCGGTCTGGAGTAAATAAACTTAACACACGATCACATAGGCAAACAAATATGCAGAAAAACAAACAAATGAGATGGGATTTATGTAAGCAACACCAAGGTGAAATGTAAAGCAGATCGACACATAAAGAAGAACGGTACATTGGCTCAACGTGGTGGAATTATCCAGCGAGCATGGAACCACATTCATCAACAGAACATCAGCATATTGGTAAACAGCATGTATAAACCCTATAATAATGTAACTAGCGCAGATGGAGGAAACAAACAATCAAGATAATTTATTCAGACAAACAATGGGATAAGCAACACCAGATCGACACATAAAGGATAACGCCAATGACCTCTACACATGGATAGCGGGCTGGTGCACCGTTGAATAGTCGCCGATTGAAATCAGATGAAGTTGTCAAAGTTAAAGGAATTGTGTATAACAATAGAACATCTGTGTGGAATATGTGCACCAGCAGGTATATGCATTATTTCCCGCCATATTGCGAAGGGCAAAAGGCAACTTCCTGTTTCAATCGGCGACTCAGACCCGCTATCCATGTGTAGAGCTCAGTGGATAACGCTACACTGGCTCAACGTGGAATTTTCCAGGGAGCATGGAACCACATTCACCAGCAGAACATCAGCATAGTGTTAAACAGCATGTGTAAACACTACAATGATGTACAGCCGGAGGAGGAAATATTGACTATTGAGTCTCACCCTGAATGACAGAACATTAAGCTCATTTTGATTTGAAAATGTCATTCAAACATTGCCTTTTTCTTTCATAAAAAAAGAGTAATATGCAAAGCAAAATGACTTTATTTGATACTGATGAATGCAAAGCGTACATTGCTTGTTTTCCTGCATATTTGTCTTGTTTGTTTATTTGTTTGCTTGGGCGTCAATGTTTAAGCTTATTTACTTCAGACCGCAATGAATATAAAGAAAGGAAATGAAATCGTTGTTGTAAATTGATAATTTCTTGACTTTAGACCTTTGAATACGGTAAAGTGCTACTTTTTTCTGACATCATTTTTTGGGAAAAAAGGAGCGTGTATTGATGCCAAAGGTGTTTTTGAAAAGCAACGACCATTGTGGCATTTTAAAGTTTCGAAACTTTTTGAAATTTTCCAATCATCTAATTATAATTGAAGTCATGCATCGAAATGTCCTTGAATTTTAGGGGGGGGGACTTATTTTTTGGGGGAACCGTGTATTTTGAAGTATCATATATAAAAACATATGAAATAATAGAGAGAAACTTATGATTTATAAGGAAAACGAACGTCTGCAAGTCTGCTAAAAATGCCTAAAAATAATCATCATCGAAAGTTACCCACCAGTACTTATTAAGACCATGCGGAAATGGTAAATATTGCCCATTCCCTAACCAATTTATAAGTTAAGTCCTGCTAAATGCAGGGCTCATGTGGATCCCCCATATACACTCTTGGGAGTGCAGAAGACTGGAAATAGGGAAAGTAATTCATTCAAGGCAATCCTACCTTAGTGGGTTTAGCTTTTCCTTAAAATCCAAAATTTGCATACTTCAGAAGTGAAATAAAGCCTTGCGCTCTGCGCGAGTAATTAAATGCTCGTCAAAATTGCCTGGGAAACGTTTTCACGAGGACTCTGTTGAGCTTCAAATAATACCAGTGTAGATGTTTTTATAGTCCACCGGGGTATCATAGTCACCTACTAGGCCTCGATTCATTTGATTCTACAGCTGTTGATAGCTTTCGCTGTGTTAGGCAGGATCGTGGCCAGGGTTATGGAAACGGAGAGGGCGTCGCCAATGCGCCATCGGCGCGGAAGGACTTGATAACTTGAAACGTTATGAAATATCGCCGTTACGCAAGACCAGGCATTTCAGGTCTGGCAATGGGATTTAACACAGTAAGGGAGTGAGGAGGGGAATGGAATGAGCATTAGCATTGCGCTCTTCCATTAAATTGTCGATTTGCAAAAAGTATACTTTTTAGGAATCCTTGCGGCTGCCATTGCCCACACATTTCGTCCAAAGTCAGATATTGGATCTGGTAGTTCACCTTTTTAGTTATTTTAAAAAGCAGTGAGAATGGTAAGAGAGATTTGCACAGTATTCCGGGTGTATAAGAGCTTGTAAAAACGAGAGTTCGCACAGGTTTTCAGAGGAAAAGTCCGGAATTTACACAAATATGACTTTTGCCACAGACACTGTCGTCACAGCCGGCAAGGTTCTGTGGTGCAGGTGTCATCCAGATGGCGGGTTACAGCGGAGCAGACGGGCGGACGCCAAACGACGCCGCCGACGGGCAGGTTCTGCTATGATGTGTTTATCACCGATAAACAACTTATCATTCGTTTGAACTGAACAACTAGTTGTCAAGCGGGGATTGGCAAACTGTTGTTTATCACTGAAAAAAACAGTTATCAAAGTTTAAAAACAAGGTTTTTGTGTGCAAACGGTTATCGTTATCAAAAAAATAGTTTTCAGCCGAATATTTTACAAAAATAGTTTTCACCGTACAAAAATGAATTTATCGTTATTGTAAAAAAATACTTAGGAAATGTTTGAGTATTGAGTTCTATGGCGGCCAGTATTCAATGCGCTTCCGGCCAGGAAGGTGTAACTGGGAGGTTTACTTGCCATACGCGAGTATGAATATGGAGCTCTTTTGCTCATAGTCGATTGAACAAAAATAATTACGTTTAATGGGATTGGTGTTAGGCAAATTAAAGGCCATAAAAGATTGCAACACGAACCTCTGTCGTTAGTTTCCTAACCCCAATATTCAAGGTCAGATCATTAGGTTTATCGCGACTGAAAATGCATGGGAAAAAACCTCGAATTCCCGCGCAAACTTTATTTTGACTAAAATAAGTAGTGTAGCAAAGTAAAGTATTATTAGGAATTTCTTTGATTTCATTGATGGAAATTATGAATCATAATTAAATTAGCCTTATAGATACCTGTGATGCCAATCTTCCGGAATCAGTTACGTTATCGTTTGTACCGTATCGTAATAATTATCCAAAACGGGCATTACACTATTTTATTGGACTGAACCTTGAACATTTAAATCGAGATCAATATAATTTTGAGAAAGAAATATCAGGAAAATGAGTTTCATACTGACACATCATCGTAACCAGAATGTACAAGGTTTTTATAATGTTAAACACTTCTCTGACAAATTTCAGTAGGGCAAGAGTAGAAAGCCTTTCCTACAAGTGTCTCTTTCACTGTTAGGCTAGCGGCAGATCTCATTAAAACAAAAGGGGGGCGTTACAAAATTGTCTAAAATGATCAAAATTGCAGTTAAGCGTGTTCTAATTCTAGTAGGTGACCATTGTCTTGAAAATGAAATTAAATATCATCTCCTTTTTCCCCCTGAATATCAGTGACCAGGGGGTTGTACACCACGTCCATGACTCCGCAAATAATGGTGTATTGATAAGTAAATCCGCCGTTATGAATAGGACAACGGATGAGCTTCTCGGGGACTGCAAAGCCAGTTATTGTCCATGACGTTAAATAAAAGCTTTTTGAATTGTTTTCACCGCCCGATTTTGATTGAGTACCAGCCTCTCTTCACTTCAATGGTGTCTAATTCCTATGCCGCTTGGATGAAGCCATATCTGGAATGGTTTGCTGGTTGTGGGGTCAAGAGCCCGTAAGGTGCAAGTGATAAAATAATAGTGGAGACGAACAGTTGACAAAAAAATCCAATGTAGATAAAACAAAGTCACTGGTGCGTAGTAGACAAATGAAGAACTTAGGGTGCGTTTGAAAAGCCTGGTAGGGTAAAGTTGTTACAGCGTCGGATCCACCGGTAGCAGCATCCTTTGATTGGCAAGGCAAGGCGACTCGGGAAGGCTGCAGGATGATGGTGCTGCAAATACTGAAACGTGTTAGTTGGTTCCAAAGCTTGACGGTTCGTGGGTCGAAGAGTATTTATATGGATCAATGGATGCCTACAGGAATAGATACTTCAAGCTGGTGATCGTGTATGCCAATGAATGATGCAGGATGAAATAACAGATGGAAAAGGTATGTTGACCAAGTCTGTGAGGTATTTTGTTTAGAACTTGTCAATGGTGGAGAAGGCGACCTGTGTGAAGTAATTCCCAACCCAAGGTGTTAGGGAGGGGGGTCACTGATGCTGTTCTCCTATAATCCCCAAAGACAAAGCGAGCAGCTGAGCTTTGACTGTCAAGTCAATTAACTTCATCCAAGGTGTGAGGACTCCAAGCTTCCGACGCATTATTCAATTGTGGAGAACTTGGTTGGTTGCTTTGGCCTCTTCACGAAGCAAAATAAAACTCAAAAATCCTTATGTGGGAGTTCAATAAACTTTGATCGTTATTTTTCATCATTAATCAAAAAGGAACGAAGATGAACAAAATCTGAAAGAAATTTTGATTGGCAAGCTAGACTAACATCTTGGTGCAGACACAAAACCAATAACTTATCAGGATTAATATAGGACCTCTTTTTATTCAATTAAAAAGTTTGTTCGGCACCGGTTGCTGCATTATATAGATGAATGATTTCGATTTCTACTATGAATGCAAAAAATGACCTAGAAATGGGGTTACGCGGCAGTTACGGGTTTTGGTTCTGACACACAGATTTGGTCACAGTTTGCCAGTTTGCCAAACAATTTTTTTTCTCATGAGCTTTGTTTCACTTCGGTTCCCTTTCGAAATAACGGATGAAAGTATAGGGTCAAGAAAATTGAACACACCAAGCAGAACCTCTAACTTCATTTATTTCGTGAAAGAGAACAGGGCCCAAATTCATAAAACCTTACTAAGCCTAGTTGGGCAACTAAAATGGGACTTAGTTGCCAAACTAAGCCTAGTCTGATTACTAGTTGTAAATCTTAAAACTTACTACTGTCTGTTCAATTAACTTAGATTCTTTTATTAAATTATTTCAAAAAGAAACCCACGTTCGAATTAAAATCACGAAAAGAAAGTTGTTGGGATCTTTGGACCTAAGACGTGTTACATTACCAAGGAATGGAATGAGCAGTAGCATTGCGCTCTTCCATAAATTGTAGATTTGGACACCAAAGGTATACATTTTAGCGAATCCTTGAGCTGCCATTGGCCAACAATTTCGTCAAATCAAGATATTGGGATATGGTCGTTCACCTTTTTGTTATTTTAAAAGCAAGTAAGTAGTAGGAATGTTAAGAGAGATTTGCACCGTATTCCTGGGTAGTCGGGTAATAAGAGCTTTTGTAAAAAGAGAGGAGAGTTCGCCATCAGGTTTTCAGAGGCAAGAAAGTCGAAATACACAAAAAATGCCTTGCGCTACAGGACCGTCTGTACAAGCGCAAGGTTCTGTTTTGTTGCAGGTGTCATTCCAGATGCGGTTATCAGGCGGAGACAGACGGCGACGACAACGACGCGGCCGCCGGCAGGTATGCTCGGATGTGTTTATCACGATAAAACTAAACTTTATCATTCGAGTTTGAACACTGAACAACCTAGTTTTCAACGCGGGATTGTCAAAACTGTGTTTTCACTTGAAAAACAGTTATCAAAATAAAAAACAGGTTTTCATGTGGACAAAACGGTTAATCGTATCCAAAAAAATAGTTATCAGCCGAATAATTTCAAAAAATAAGGTTTTTCCACCGTAAAAATAATTTATCGTTAAAAAAATTACTTAGGAACAATGTTGGAGTATTGAATTTCTATGGCGGCTGTATTCAATGCTTCCCGGCAGAGGGTAACGGGGAGGTTACTTGCCATACGCGAGTAGTACTGTACGTAGAATATGAGCTCTTTTGCTAATAGATGATTGAACAAAATAATTTAACGTTTCATGTATGTGTTAGGCAAAATAAATGTCCAGATAAAGATTGCAACCACCGAACCTATTTCAGTTAGTTTCCTATACCCTCATATTCAAGGGCAGCTCATTTAGGCTTATCGCTGGAAATGAATTGAGAAAAACTCTCGAATTCCGCGCAATCTTTATTTGATAAATAATGTAGTGTAGTAAAGTATTTATAGCGAAAATTTCTGTGTTATTTCATTGATGGACAATTTATGACATAATATCTAAAATCAGCCCTTATAGATACTGTGATGCCAATCTTCCGGAATCAGTAGTTATAGTTTTACGTTCGTCATAATTATCCAAACACGGCCATTACACTATTTATTGGACTGAAAACCTGAAAACATTTAAAATCGAGATCAATAATTTTGAGAAAAATCAGGAATGGAGTGTTTCATACGGACCACATCGTAACCAGAACTGTACAAGGTTATAATGTAACACTTCTCTGAACAAAATTCATTTGTGTCAGCCAGAGTAGAAAGGCTTGTCCTACAAGTGTCTATTCACGTAGGCTAGCGGCAGATCTCATAGTGTTACAAATGTTCTCTAAAATGATCAAAATCAGTTTTACGGCGTGTTCTCACTTCTAGTATGTGCCCAGTTTCTTGAAAATGAATTAAAATATCATCTCCTTTTTCCCCCTGAATTAATGATTTCTTATGTGACCAAGGGGATGTACACCACGTTTTATGACTCCAGCAAATAATGGTTGCTATGATAAAGTAAATCCGCCCGTTAGAATAGGACAACGGACTTCAGATTCTCTGGGACTGCAAAAGCATTGTTATTCCATGGACGTTAAAAGCTTTTGAATTGTTTTCACGCCCCGGTTTAGATGAGCTACAGCCTCATCTTCAACTTCAATGGTTATAATTCCTATCAGCTTGATGAAGCTTATACTGGAATTGGTTGCTGGTGTGACGTCAAGAGCCGTAAGGTGCAAGTGATAAAATAATAGTGGCAGAAGAACAGTTGACAACAAATCCAATGGTAGATAAAACAAAGTCAACTGGTGCGTGTGACAAATGAATTTTCGAACTTAGGGTGCGTTTAAAATGCCTGGGTAAAGTGGTTTACAGCAGACTGGATCCCACCGGTAGCCGCATCCCTTTGAGGCAGGCAAGGCGACTTCCTGGAAGGCTGCAGATGATGGTGCAAATACTGCAACTGCTGGTATAGTTGGTTCCAAAAGCTTGGACGGTTCGTGGGTGATTAGAAAGGAGTATTTATTGGAATCAATGGATGCTGCTACAGGAATAGAGTACTTCAGCTGGTGTGTCGTGTATGCCAATTGAAATGATTGCGGGATGAATAACGATGGGAAACTGTCTGTTGACAAGTCTGTGATGTATTTTGTAGAACATTGTTAATTGGTGGAGAAGGCGCCGGTGTGGAGAGTAATTCCCAACCCAAGGTGTTAAGGTAATGAGGGGGGTCAATGATGTGGTTCTCCTGATAATCCCCAAAGCACAAACGAGCAGATGCGCTTTGATATGCTCAAGTCAATTAACTTCATCCAAGGTGTGAGGACTCCAAGCTTCCGACGCATATTCCAGTTTGGTGCGACGAATAGGGTTTGGTATGCTTTGGCCTCATTCACGAAGAAAATTAAAACTCAAACTTCTGCTGGGAGTTCAATAACTTTGCATCGTATATTTCATCATTAATTCCAAAAGGAAACGAAGATGAACAAAAATCAGTTTGGTAAAAGAAAATTTGATTGGGCAAGCTTAGACTAACATCTGGTGCCGAAACCAACACCCCATAACTAATCATATTAATATAGACCTCTTTCTATCAATTAAAAGTTTGTCTCGGCAACGGTTTGCTGGCGTTTCATATAGATGAATGATTTTCGATTTCTACTATGACATGCAATAAAATGCATGAAATGGGTTACGCGGCAAGTTAAGGGTTTTGGTTCTGCACAAAGATGTTGGTCACAGTGTGCCAAACAATTTTTTTTCTCATGAGCTTTTGTTCACCTCGTTCACCTTTCTGAATAAAGAATGAAATGAAGCGGTCAAAGACAAATTGAACACACAGCCAGAACCTCTAATTCATTTATTTCGTGAGTGAAAGGAGAACAGGGCCAAAATTCATAAAAAACCTTACTAAGCCTAGTTGGCAACTAATGGGACCTTAGTTGCCAATAAGCCTAGTTGATTATAGGTGAATCATAAAAACCCTTACTATGTATGTTCAATTAAAACCCTACAGATGTCTGGTTTTATTAATATTTCAAAAGAAAAAACCACGTTACGAATATTAAATCACGAAAAGAAAGTTGTTGGGTATCTTTGGACCTTAAGACGTGTTTTACATTACAAAAGGAAATGAACAATTTAACACTTCAATATATTGAAATCTGAGTATTTCACCCTCGTTTTGAAAAAGAGCGAATAAAGGTTTGGAACCATTAGTAATTACGTTTTGTGAAGCGTTCCATTGAATCACTTGAAGGTAGTAAAAGTATCGTTGGAGGATATGATTCACGATCAATTTGTCTGCAATTGCCAATTGTTCAACAAGATGAAAATCCAGAAACCGTTGTTATCGCACGAAATTTTTTGCAATACAAACGAGATGATATTGAATGAGTCGAACGGCATAACTTGAATGGACGGCGGCTTTTATACAGGAAGGAGCTGTATGATTCTTTTTTCATAACCAAATGAATAAAAAGACAGACCCTCTAGTTAAACGTATCGGTATTTTCAAACGATTCATTTATATGCCCATGCATTTAGTGCACGCGCAAACACCTGAAATCAGAGCAAGGTCCATGATCAATAATTGTTCGTATAACATACTTTTGAAGCACCCCTAATTCCATGAATGGGTGTGCCATCAAAGTTTCAGAGAGTCAAAAGTCCATATCACCTGGACCGTTTATTTGTCGTTTTCTCCATAAAAATCAGTGGTAAAGTGAATAAAAATCCAAAGAATAATATATTTTTCAAGTTGTAACCCAATGATCTTGTTGGGTCCCATGATTAATAACAACTTTTCTTTCGTTATTTTTTTCGAAACGATATTTTTTTAAATAAAATTAATTAAATCCGGACATCTAAGTTAATTGAACAGACACGTAGTGCTAGTTTTTTGTGTCATTCTAAAATCTGGCTAAATTTAAAGTTGATGCCATAGCAATCTCATTTCACTAGAAGTTGGCAACTAAATCAGTGAAGAAAACAATATTATTATTATTATTTCTTCTGTAACTATTTTACAAGACAATTAACACTGAAGTTTATTGCTACAAATATGATTTATATTTATTCTGTGACATTTAAAATTAAAACAATATATATATCATTTGAATAAACAAATGTGAGTAAAGTTGTCTTCAATTTTCATTTGCATTAACATAATGCCGTACTAGCATCAGTGAAAAGGGAAAGGAGGAACTTGTGAAATAGCAGCCACCAAAATAATGCTTATAATTTGAAATGAAAATAAATTATCAAACCTTACTGAAGATCAATTTAAGATTTTTTTTAATTCTGTTGTTCATAATTAAAATTGTTCTTTGTTTACTAAAGTATTTATAAAATGTTTGCTTACCGTACCATATCGAGCTTTATGAGATGTTTACATTTTGAGTAATGATTAGAATTTGCTTAGTAAAAATATTAAACATCAACATTTCTCAAAACCATATTAACGCATGAATTAAAGAAATTCCTTTAATATTTCTTTCAGTGCTGAGTTCCCATGGTTACGTCCTTCTGGTTGTCAACTCTCGATATATAGTATCGGTTTGCCCATGTGTACAGGCCTATAATATATATATATACGGAAGTAGAACTAATTTATTGGCATCATTTTGATCATGGTCACAGGTGATCACCTCAATGTAATGCTCTAGATGAACAGGACTCAAAACACCAAAGAGTAGTCATTGAATGTATTGAATTTCATTCCACACACTGCAACCAAGGGCCATTGCGCCCGAAAGCACCAATTCTGTAGACAAAAGATTGAGCTTGTTGGCAACTAGATGTTCCTGGTATGTAACTAGTTAGCAGGGTTCTTAGTAATGGTTTTATTATGAATTTCAATTTATGTTTCAACTCCCGTAGTTGGGCATACTAGGAATTTTATATCTTACCAGCAGGTTTTTTAATGAATTTGTGGGCCCAGGTAATTTGTGTTCCATCATGAAAATAGCTTAATCTAAACGGGGTGATGTATAAACCCTGCACTTTTCAGGTTGGGCATGATACCGGATGAATAATAAACAATGGCTCTGCAGGTCCATGATGGAAAAAGGAATCTTAACACCCGTGTTTGGTCTTCTACATACCGGGCGGATTTACGTATACCCCCCTATTTGCTGGAGTCAATGAATCATATGTACAACCCGTCGTCACTGAATTAAGGGCATATACATTGAGATGACATTTAATAAAATAAGTCTTTTTTCTCGAGATGTGCACATACTATAGTAGATTGCAAATAGTGTACCTATTAAAGTTTTAAGAGTCTGTCCATCTCACCGTGAGAGGTAAAGAGGAAATATTTTAATGCCACAGGTAGAAAAGTTTATGGTACTCATACGAATGTATATAGTAATGTGGCTAGGAAATAAATGTTGACATAAAATACATTGTTTCACATCTAAGATACTGGGATGTTTCATTTGACGTATCAGGATGAAAACACGCAGCAAATATTTCCTTAAATTGGTTGTTATTTGAACATAACGTACCTTGACACTAGCAAAATAGTATTCTTTAATATCATAGTACTTGAGAAATAATCATTTTATTCAATGGCAACACATACACAACTAAGATTTATTTTGCCATAAAAAGTGGGCCACACTTGTATAATAGATTGGCACAAAGCGGATTTGACAAGTCCTTCTATCTTACAGACCGTTGTATAACTGAATGCATCCGGTTCCAGTAAGCCGATTCTGTAGAGTAACTTTTTACCATGGACACAATATGGTTTGTGAGGCAACAAAGCCTAGTCTCCATATGGCCGGGGATTGCAACCATCACCCCTATGGATTATGTGTGGAGCCTCGCGTAATTTGAAATCTACTTAGACGTGAGAACACACGTAGAACTGATTTCTATAATTCTAATCACGAATTACGGATAAACGAACCCTCGAATAACACCCCTCGATAACCGAACATTCGGATTAGTAACCCTTCCGAATAAAAAACAGCTTTGGATAAACGAACCTTTGGAATAACGCCTACGTACGTATAGGAAATTCCCGTGTTCGGATTAACGAACCTTCGATAAACGAACCCTGCTCTCTAAAGTAAACGAGTGAAGATGATCCACCCCAAAGAGTGAAACTCTTTTAAACCACTCCAAAATGGTGGTTTGTACTTAAAAGAGCGAATTCCCGACTCAAAAAGAGTGAACATCACTCCAAAGAGTGGAATTTCCACTCTAAATCTACTTTCACAGACACGGTGTGAAGTATTTTAGTCCGCGAGAACCACAATCGGGTTCCATAGACGACAACGGTTTAAAGCGTGAAACTAATGCAGCGTGCAGAGTCCAACTGAATCGAGTGCCCTATTCTGTACCCATTGTCGTACGTGAGTACGGGCGGACTATAATTACTTCTAACCTGTTTCATGGTTGACGCATTCACATGGCGGAACGGGCGAGCCCCATGGAGAGCAAATTGGTTGAATAATGCTTCTATATTTAATCATAAGAAAACACAAAACGCGTATTTTACCTATTTACCATTCGCTTTGCACAACAGTAAAAGAGTTTTCCTTAAACATACACGTTACTAAAACACAAACAGGTGCATTTGGAATGACTTCTTAAAGTTAGTATAAATACTTCGAATGCTGATTGAAGATGGATCTACTTCGCATATTTGTAATACAGTAGTAAGAAGCTATGTCGGTCGTAGAACCTGTATATAGGAGCCCATTCCCAGGACCCCAAAAAGCTATTCGTTATAATTATCCCATGTATCACCATCCTTATGCATGGGTCCACAATATGCAGAAAAAATCTTTAAACCGCCAAAGGGCGGTATGGACGGATTGCTTTTTCTCCCCTAGGTATTTCATCTCTGGGGCGTTGAATAAGATGGGTGTACATTGTGTATAAGTATATTCTATAACTAGGGACTCAGAAGGTGAATTTGGATACTCTACTCATCTAGAAAAAAGATTGACTTTTTTGGAAATTTTACCTTTTTTGACATTTCCCCACCCCTGTCAGACCCAGGGAGGAACCTGGGGAAAATAGATTCCATGGTTAGTAGGGGCTTGTACCCTCCTACAATATATCAAGTTTGGGTACCTAGCTCATCTTGAAAAGTTATGGCAAAATGTTACTTTTTTTGTGAAATATTGACTTTTTTTTAACATTTCCCCACCCCCTTTCAGACCCAGGGAAGGACCCTGGGGTAATGGATTACATGGTTAGTAGGGGCTTGTGACATCCTACAATATATCTAGTTTGGGTACTCTAGCTTATCTGCAAAAAAAGTATGGTAAAATTTTTACCTTTTATTGTGTAATGTTGACCGCTTCTTTGTACATACCCCACCCCTGTCAGACCCAGGGGAGGACCTGGGAATGGATTACATGGTTAGTAGGGTCTTGTGCCCTGCTACAATATTCTTAAGTTTGGTACTCTAGCTTATCTGCAAAAAAAAAAAAGTTATGGCAAAATGTTTACCTTTTTTGTGAAAAAAGTAAAAAATTAAAAAATTTCCCCACCCCCTGTCACCCAGGTGAGACCCTGGGGGAATGGATTACATGGTTAGTAGGTGCGTGTGCCCTCCTACAATATATCTCATTTTGGGTACTCTAGCTCATCTGGGAAAAAGTTGGGCAAAATGGTTACCTTTTTTGTGAAATGTTGACCTTTTTTGACATTTCCGCACCCCCTGTGTCAGACCCAGGGGAGGACCCTGGGGGAATGGATTACATGGTTAGTATGGGCTTGTGCCCTCCGACAATATATCTCAGTTTGGGTACTATAGCTCATCTGGAAAAGAAGTTATGGCAAAATGTTTGCTTTTTTTGATGAAATGTTGACCTTTTTTGACATTTCCTCACCCCCTTGTCAGACCGAGGGAGGTCCCTGGGGAATGGATTACATTGTTATTAGGGGTTGTTCCCTCCTACATATATCGAAGTTGGGTCTCTAGCTTATCTGAAAAAAAGTTATGGCAAAATGTTTACCTTTTTTGTGAAAGTTGACCTTTTTACATTTTCCCCCCCCCCTGTCATACCCAGGGGAGGACCCTGGGGGAATGGATTACATGGTTAGTAGGGGCTTGTGCCCTCCTACAATATATCTCATTTGGTTAAATCATTATATTGGGCTGATTGCTTCAAGCCTTGGATGTTTTTGGGGCCTCTCTTGCTAAAAAAAGCTTTCTATGGAATGATTTTGGCATCACATCATACAAAAGACTACTTCCATAGTCTATTCGATAGAATAGTTCGCTTTTAGCGAAATTGGTTTTGGCAATGCAGCAGAGAAACCTGCAGCAGTAAAATAATATTTTTGTCTGATTGTGGTTTGTGTACACGCTAAACAATACACATTTTAATTCATAGTGC